>WBMW01001001.1:0-271577 GCA_013396635.1 Penelope pileata
TTTTTTTTTTATAGAAAGCTAATAACCAATAAATTTTTAAATGAATAGTGAACCATCTATTACTTCTCTTTTTAGACACCTTGAAATTACAGCAAGATTTTTTCTTGAGTTTGTGCTTAAAAAATATGGAAAATAAATGCCCTTTATTTATTCAAAATACCACAGATTTAAGCAGATCCCCTTCTATCCTGCTATTAGCTTTTTTAAAGTCGATTTGATCTAGCCTCTCAATTATTTTGCTGAGAACAATTTTCTTTTGAGCAATGTATTGATTTAAAAAGAAGATTATGCCTTCAAAATTCAAAAAAATTCAAAGAATTATTGAGGCTCAGCGCCAGATTTTCCATCTGAAATGGAAATGAGGGAAGAGAAAGCCTAGTGTCTCTGAATGGTAGTCAAATGAGTTAAAAGCTTTTCATCAGAACATTCTTGCTAATAGAAAATTAGAATTTAACTAAACATGAATTTTCAAGGCAAACTCTCCCAATTTTTAATTAGAGTTGAAAAAAAATCTCAGCATTTTTCAGCTCCAAATCAAGTTTTGATTTCTTGCTTTGGTTTTGTTGCTTTAACTTCATAGTTTGTCAGCTCTGGAGATTTTAAAGACATGATTTCTGCCAAAATTTTAATATTTTGCAACTAAAAACTTTCTTGTAGAAAAGCTTCTTCTGGATAGTTCTACTTGTGTATTCTCTCTCCTCTACCCTTCTGTCTGTCTCATAACATTTAGTGTCTTCATTCTTGCTGAAGAAAAGGTAATTTCTTTAAGATTCACAAGCCCTAGCATGCTGAGCTTTTCTGAACAGAAGGTCCTTAATTTGGCTGCTTGTGGGTGGGAACAGAGTGTTCCTGAGATATAACCTCTGATTACTGATCTACTGCAGAGGTGACCTAAGGAGCCCTCACATGACACCTTACACTCCACGAAGCCTTTCCCACCTGTTAGATATCTAAGTCAGACACTTCTACCTCAGAAGCATGAAATCAGAGAAAATCAGTCTTGTTTACAAGCAGCAGGGTTTTTTTCTTCACATCCTATGAATAATGAAAATATCTCTAATATCTCAATCTTTCAAAGTTAGTATCATTTTTCACTTGTGACATCATGAACAAAATTGAGTATGGCCAACTGAAGATGGTGTGAATGCTCCACAGCCACAGAGGCTTCCTAATCCATGTTGCTCTTAGCTGAAAAATAATTAATACACAAATAAAAAGACATAACTCTGTAAATACAATCCAAAAGTTAAATCATGGATTAAATTTAATTATGCACTTAAACAGTGTCCAATCTTTTTACAAATGCATTAGATAATCCCTTCTCAGGAGGTGCAGAAGCTCTGAATCTTTCACAAATTAATCTTATTAAATCAACTTGCTTAGTCCTTCTTCTATACTGAAAAAAGAGAGAAACAGTGAGCAAGACAGTGATTCTCGTCTAGTTCCAGGGCATGAATGGCTTCCATTTAGGATAACCAACAGCAGGTAAAGACTGGCGTTCCTTCTGCTCCACTCAGCATTGATGAGGCTATGTCTGGATTTTTGTGCCCAGTTCTGGGCTCCTCAGTACAAGAAAGACCTAGAGTCCAATGGCATGCAATCAAAATAATGGAGAGAATGGAACACCTCTCCTCTCCTCATGGAACTGTTCAGCCTGAAGAAGAGAAGGTTCGGGGGGAATCTTACCCATGTATACACGTAGGTCTCCCTGAAAGTAATGCCTCTTATTTATTTCCATGGAAACTACAACAAATGCAAAGAGCACAATAACACTATTTGACAGAGCAAATTCTAAGCAACAAAACATTACTTTTCAGCATAGTCACCACCACTATCTGCATTTTTGCCAGTGACAAACAAGAGCCTGCATGCCATGGTCATAAAAATCTGCACTAGTGGAGGTGACCCACTATTTCACAGCTCTTATGATGGTGTCATTGTTTGGAAAATGTTGCCTGCACTGACACAGGTTGCCCAGAGATGTGGTAGAGTATCTTTCTTGGATATAGTCAAAAGACATCTGGACAGAGTTCTGGGCAACGTGCTCTAGGTGGCTTCAGTTGAGCAGGCATCTTGGTCCAGATGACCTCCCAAGATCTCTTCCAATCTTAATCTTTCTGTGATTCTGTTGATAATCATCCTTTACCGGTGAAGGAACACTGTGCAGCCTTAATGTTGCCATGAAGTTTGAGATGAATTTCCAAGAATGAGTGAGGCTGAAACCTGCCCAATGGCAATATCCTCAATGAAGTAATCAGCTCTCTTTCCTTCCACAACAGCTTGTTGCTGGCCATTAGTTGAGGCTTCTATTTTCCATTTAATGTTCATCTGTGGCTGCAGATCCACTAGTAAGAGAACAGTCCTCCTCCATGGTAAACTGAACTGTTTTGACCAAGCACCAAATCCCATGCGTTTTCCTCTCCCAGAGAGTAGTTTCAGATTGGCAAAATTCCACTTGGACTTCTTTCCCAGTAAAATCTTGGGGAGAGGCTTAGTTGTGGTCAAGAGGCAAAAATTCTCCAGTGCCTTATGACACCACTGCCTTACTTGTCCCCTGCAGTCTGACTTCCTTGCCTGTCCACTAGGACTCCAGAAGATTCACGCAGAAAAAGACGTACTTGTCGTGTAACTTCAGACGCTGGTACAAGTACCCCTGGGAGACCTGCATGTCTCATAGAGAAGCTCATTTCTCTGTTTACCTTTACCTGTGTTAGATGTTCCCAAATCTAGACCAAAATCAGTCAGTCTGCTTGCAGAAAACCTAGTTCATGCTGAGGATAGTGTTTAGAGATTTTTCATTTATCATCTATGATTTCTTCTGCCTGTAGAAGCTCTGAAGTATCCATCCAGTTTGCAGAGATAGTTTTAAAACTTTTAAAATGGAAATGAATTTTTACAGCTTAAGAACAAAGGCTCTGATGCCAATATTCCTTTGTTAAATATGGGCCACGCTTGATGTGAAATACACAGAAAATGCTTAAAGTTTTTGTTTGCGAACACCCCAAATTTCCTTTTAAGTACTGTTCTGTTTAAGTACTCAGTACTCTTTTCCAGCTTTAATACACAGAGAAACACAAGAGTGATCTCCCTGTATCTCATCCAGCCTCTTAGGCAAAATCATACTGAATTATATGGCTAGGGATCTAAAACCATCTTCTCTTCCTCTACTGAATTTCAGATAATTTCTTGCTTTTTCCACATCACTGCATTATATTTTCAAGTTTGTAACACTGACGGAATGGAAAAGAGGCACGTACTTGCCTCATCTATTACAAAATCATCTGTATCAGCATCATCCCTCTTCATAAAGAAGTTAAAACCATCAGACAGGCAAACTGGTGAAATGAACTGCTCCTACTGATTGGAGCCGAGGTCTATAGGTGCATCTATGTCAGTGGAGAGATCTGAGAATTATTACAGATTTAATCCCTTTCTTGTACATGTCTGTGTACTTGCATTTATTTCTACTATTCATTTTTTCAAATAGCTGGTAAAATATTTTTTTCCTGGATAGTGTTTGGATTGTATTTGAAAAGTGTAGCTATAAAAGAGTACATCTCTATAAAATATATCAGTCCCTAGGCATGGCAGTGAAGAGATCAGTGTAGATCAGTGTGATGCCTGTTAGTATTGACTGAGAAGAATAGTTGTTATTTGCAAACAATTATTTGCATTAGAGCTGATTTTCCTGCTGTTAGCTGTTTCAGACATGCAACATTTGTCCACAAACGATTCTCTGTGAAGTGAAGGAAGAAACCAAAGGAGTTTTTTTTTCATTCATGTTAATGAAAAGTTTATTTTATGTGTTATTTCCTTAGTAGCTTCATCAGTAGAAATTAGTCTTACTCAGTGACACCCGGGGGGAAAAGTGGCACCTTTATGTCTTGATCCTGCAAGTAAAGTTCACTGTTGCTAACACTTGTATTTGAGAAGATTTGTCAGCCTTAAACTCGGCCAGAGGAACCCGTTGTTTTCTTTCATGAAGAAAAAAGTCTGATAACAAGAATAGAAATTGAATTGCACTATTTTTACTCGGCTTGTGTTTACAGATTGTTTCTACTACCAGTAGAAATTCTGTCACTGATTTCAGTAGGAAGAAAACAGCTGTGACAAAATCAAATTCTCATCTCCGAGAGGGAGATAGCTACATGAATGATGTAGCAGAACTGAGCAAAAAATAAGCCTTATTTAGCAAGTTAAAAAAAAAAAGATTTTTTAAAAAATATATTATTATTTTTTTCTTTTAAGGGAGAGATAATAACACCATGTATGAAGGTACAACTATTTCTAGTTTAGGAGACCAAAGAGTTCTGGATCATTTTAACATCAATACGCAAGGACAACCTGTCTCCCTTGTAGATCTTAATTGCACACTCTGAACTAGTCAAAGAGAAGAATGGCTCTGTAGTTGGAACCTAAAGAAAAGAAAGATAAATATATGCAAGACATATGCATTTACAGAGTGTGTTGTTCTCATTGCTATGTATTTTTTTCTGAGATCATTCGCCTTGGATAGTAACTAAACTTAAATCTAAATATGGCCTTTTAAGAAATACTGTTGATTGTACTGGTTCCAATGAACAAATTTACACCAGTCAAAAGGATTGTGTGTATGTGATATGGATCATATTGTGTGTGTCTTGTTTAAACAGCCCTTGTTTTACAGAGTGGAAATAATTCAGATGAAGGAAAAGTAATGAATAAGAACCTTTATCCATTTTAATGAGTTATAGCAGAAAAGCAACCTAAAGTTTCTGTGAATTTAGTCTTTGTTCATGCCTTATTCAATGGGTCTGCAGGTCCTTGTCAAAAAAGGCATCTCTGTTTTTTTCTGGTGCAAAGAATCAGGCAGTAAGCAACATTTCCAGAGAGAAAGAAGTTAAAGTAATGATATGTACTCCTCTCAGTAAGACTGAGGTTCAAGAGTATGTCAGGAGAGCTCCTTTGTGACTTTTATGGACACAAGTCTGCTTCAGCATCAATAGCGTGGGCAGGCACTGAGGCAGCACAGTGGAGAACTGTAATGAATGGCTGCCGAGAACCTCAAACATCAGCTCTTCAACAGCATCCGCAGCTGTAGCTTGGTTTTGGCTCCATTTATCCCAGGCAAGGCCTAAATAAGTTTTAAAACGCCATTGCTAAGGGTCAAATGCTTTTAAGACAATAATTAATCAGAGGAGGTAAAAAAAGAAATGGAAATAGAGCAAAGCCAGTTCAGTATGGCAATATCAAATGATTTATTTTTGTGTATTCTCTGTAAGTAGATAAAAAAAAACCCTCCTCAAATCTAACCAGAACCTGTTTCAGTTGCTGCAATAACAAAATTGATTTGTTTGCTTGCATATTTAAGTGTCTTCAACAAAAATTATGAGCGGTGTGCTTATAGCAGACAACAAAGCATCGCCGAAGAATTCACAGCTGCACTGAGAGAACAGCAGATTCCCAAGATAAGTACACTGTCTATTTTTGTAGCTGTTACATGTTCCAAAGCTCTTTCAGAAAATCACTCAACTTGCTCAGCCACCAGACTTCACCAGATGCTTAATTGATTGTTAGACTCTGGATACATTTATGCTGGCATATGGATTCCTAGTCTGAATTTCAGAAAGGTCCAGACTGAGATTTACTTGGGACTGCCCTTTCAACTAAGTGGTTTCACTGCCACCAAGATATTGGCCAAATTGGTTCATTTGGTCATCTTCTGGTGACCATCCGTAGATCTTAGTGGAAAAGTGTAGTGTTAATTAGTAAGTTCTGTAACATTTTTTGGTGTACATACAAGTTATTAAATCTCAGTGTACGTAATTATATAACTGATTTTATACTGTAAGCCTGCCCATCACACACAGAAATCCATACTGCAATAATATTTAGTAATACTACATGTGGCTCTGTAGCTGTTATTGAAACTTGTACTTGATAAAAGGCAAGAAACAGGTCTGAAAGGAATTTCAGAACAAACTGGCCATTTGGAAATGGCCATTCATCCAGAGAGCTTTGTATTAACCCTGGGCAGATTGTGATTTAGCTGTGTCTGGTGTGGAAAGAGCTGGAGCCACCTCTGGCTTGGTCACGCACCTGCTTCCAAGATGCTCAGATTGCTTACCAGCTTTCATGAAAGAGAGAATCCAGAGTCAGGAAGAGCAATGACCATGTTCACAGAGTTGCAACGTGCCTCTGCCTGTGCCGCTCCCTGTAGCTTACTCTGGCACATAGTGTGCTTCTCTTTTAACAGATATTGCAAAACCCATCAGGCAGATACTGAACTACCCCCACCATTTGAAGTTCTGGACCCAAGATTTTTGAGGCACTTATTTTTCCTGGCACATAAGTTAATTCTGATAATAGCTTAATGTTAAAATAACATTTAGTCAGTAGCTCTTTGAGGAGGATTTAGCTAATGCCATTGTGATGAGAAGGATGATCATCACTCACACCAGTTTTTCTAGATTCTGATAAATTCAGCCAGATCAGTTCAAAGATGCTGGGAGACCTTGGAGTAGAGGTAAGTGGGGAAGAAAAGGTTATGGCATTGGAAAGGGCAACCTATTTTTTTTTTCTGTCTCTAAGAATCATCTTTTCCAAGTCTAAGAAAAGAAAATATAAAGATGGTAGACACTGTCTTTTACATGCTACACTGACTGCTGAGGCCTGACTTCTTAAAGAACAGGCCCAGTACCAACAGGGTCAAATTTTCAGTGGGTTGGATCCATCTTGCTATTGCAATGAGATAATGTAGCATGCACAGCCGTGGAGCTTGGACTATTGTGCTGTCTAAAGCACAGATTTTGTTTCCGTTTATGTATTACTGGCATAGAAGTTCAAATGAAGTAGAAGCAGCTGTGTCCAGCAATTGCTTCACGCTCCTCTGCATAAGGTCAGAAGCCTTATTCACTGGCAATATCTGCAGGGGTGTCTCTCCACTTCAGAGCTTTGTGTGCATCTGCTGTGTGGTGACAGAGGAGACACACAGAACAGGACAGGACTTCACAATGCCACCCTTATGTCACATTAAACTACCGGGAACGTATCCTGGCGTGCATGACGATGAAGAGATCAGACCTAAACACAAACAGAATCTCCTTAGTGCAAGTACTCACATACTCCTGCCTCTCTGAACCTACCTGTTTGTCTTGTGCTACAACTCTCTGACTTTTAGGGACTGCACACAATAGGTAGGAATCCTTTAGTTTCAGAAGCAAAAAGAAATTGTACTTTTCTCAGACAAATGCTTCTCTTCATCTCTTCAATTCTTGGCAATACTTACATAGCATTTGAACATCTGAATTCATATGAAAATCCCCTCACAAACACAGAGTCAAGCTGGGAGAGCATGTCTTTTTCTTCAGTGTGCTGGGTTCAGCTGAACTACCTACAGGAGGAACCTGGGATGGATTAGGCTGCTTTCTCTGTCTGACACAAGCCCACTCTGCCACCAGTTGAACAACAGAAGTTAAAAAAGTTTCAGCTGTTTTATTTGCAACTCTGCCCTTCTTTAGTGAACCAGTAACTTCTGCAAAAGAAACCATCTCTAGCTTTGCTGTAAGTCTGTCTGTCAGGAAAGTGTTTATCACAAAACCTTCCATTTATCTTGAACACTAGAAGAAGCCAAGAGCTGTTACAAGTTACAGTGAAACATGTCTCATCATGACCCAGATCAGGACATTTTCAGATCCTCTTATGCTTGTACTGCAGAGGAGTCAGACAGTAGGCACTCTGTTGGCATATTTACTTTTCCATAGGAGACTTGTCATGACAACAGAAACTGTTAAGTGTTACTACAGGAGGGACATTACCTTCAGCTGAGTTTGTTTTGACTCCTCTTTACTCAGCATTCTTATTAACAGAATTTCATTTACAAACAAATAGAAGCACGCATAAATAGGACCAGATCCTCAGCCGGTACAACTTGGATTACTGCCACTGAATTTGGAGTTTCTTCAAATTGCACCATTTGAAATGGCAAATGCCTTTTTTTTTTTTTTAATTTTCTCTCTTATTCCTTCACTGGAAGTGACAAGAAGTGTCTTCTTGCCTTTAATGAAACTAGTACAGGGCTTTCTTTATGGATGGTAATGGATTTCATTATGGATGGTAAAAGGTCCATTATTGATTTTAGAAGTACAGCTCCAGTATTTTGAACAAGCCAAGTGAAGTCCCCATCTACATTCCTAGATGCCAATGATAATGAAGCTATTGAAAAGTCATTGATCGTTTGGTCCTTGGGAAACGTCATAAATATATTACAGAAAAATTTGTAAAACATCTTAAAAGCTGTCTAAAGTTTTCATCAGCACATTTTCAGTAAGAATAGTAAGTGATGTAACTGTTTGGGCCATCCTCAGACTCCTGTAACATGGAGGACTCTCCATTGTCCATATATCCCAGGCACATTCAAACAACGTGAGGGCTTCTGTATTTGGTGACATTCTGGTTTTGATGTGAGTGGATCACAGAGTGTATTGTATTGACTGTGCGCTCCTTTTGCATGCATCTCTCAGAAATGAGGTAGATGATTTCTTTATACTAGATTCTTGTCTCCATCTCAGGGAACACAAGAACGGAAAAAAGGCAAAAATTCTTTGCATTTTCTATCAAGACTGAGCTATTAGTTTTATTCCAAGAATGTCCACAAATAAATGTAGTGTAAAAAAATAAAATAAAATTGAAAGATGACTCTAAACTTAAATCTAAAATATTAAAATTATTATTATTGAGACCATTGGGGGCCACAGATAAAAAGTTTGCTTGCACTACTGCATTTGAAGGAAGAGAAGTGTTCTAGTATGAGCATTAACCTGATTACCTGGTGTTATACCAAAACATAGTGAATATGCAATTTGTATATCAAATAATGATAAACTACAAAGGAGTCATGCCTTTTGTTAGTAACAACGACAAGAATGTAACTAACTAAACATTTTAAATCTATGGCCCCAGATTTCTAAACTTAGAGAAAACTGTCTTTTTGAGGCACATTCATCTTCTCTACTTTGTAGCTATAGTCTCAGTGTATGTTCTATCTCAACAGACTTTACCAATTTAAAAAGGTCCCACTTTTTATGGGTACTTTCTCATCCCCATAAGAATGTAGACATTTAAGGTAAAGACTTAAAAATTTTTGGAGCATGCTCTTCTAGCATGATGGAACCTGGTGCGCAGTGGGGCCTCCTGCACGCTGCAACAATATTATCGTAGCTACCAGCATCATTCATAGAGAAAGCTTTTGCTGTTGAAGTCCTTTTCTTGCTGCCTTTGCAAAGGTTTGCTTTTGACAATTTTTTCACAGAAAACAGGAAGGATATTCTAATCCCCCCAACAGACATTGTGTTTTTTTCCGATTAGTTTTACAGCTCGTCTGTTTGGAAACACTAGGAGCAAATTGGCACATTCATTACATAAGGGATCTCTGGCTTCATCTGAGGCATCTCAGGTGGGAGGCATGCAGACCCACATTTGGGGCTGTACCACCCAATGGGTGCGCTCTCAACAGTGAAGTGCAAAAGACAGACAGACAAAAACCTTGGAAGTAAGGACAGCCATTTTACGGGACCTCTGTCATCCCCAGGGCAAAATGACGCATCCCATGGCCGGCACTGCTCAGGGACAGTCTGTTTCCCTAGCTTGGGTGCCCGCCTAGCCTAACCTAAATTCAGCTTTTGTGGGAAGCATAAAGCCAAATGCAAACACATCTGTTTCATGTTAGCTTTTAAATGCTTGAGAGCAAAGAGAAGGCTTCCTTGCAGAGAGTTCATTGTGCTCTAGTCAGCAGTTTGCTGGCTTTCTGAGCTGTAGGTATTGTGAAATGTTATTCGGCCCGTTTTGTGGATGTTTATTTATAAATACCTGCCCTTGCAATTTATTTTCCATCAAATTATAATTACTAGTAACAGTGTTAGCTGTCATCTCAACTACCTGGCAATTACCTGTTTTTTAATGAGGTAAGAACTCTGAGTTCAGTATGAAATTGGGTAGTTCAGGTGTTTTTCCACTTTGGTGTTAAACCTTTACTTGTGCAGTTCAAAGCACATAGGCTCCTTTCTGCGAAAAGGAAACTGTACATCATGTTGTCAGATGTAAAGTCCATTATTATTAAGAATTCCTGATGGTCTATGGCCTTCAGAAGAACAGCAGTATGACAGCTGATACCATGGGTTAAAAGAAATGCCAGGCTGATCTCCTTTCCCTTTCTTCTATCAAGGCTGTGTTCTTCAAAGACTTAAAAGTATAAATTCAAACTAGATTTGAGTGCCGTTCTTCCATCTCTGAGCCGGTTTCATTCTTCATTAAATGCGTGCCTCTGTTCTTCAGGAGCAATGGTGAAGAACAACCAGGCTCAAAGGACAAGAACAAGACATTTGGAGTTTGTGGCACCTACAAGCAAAGAGAAATAAAGAAGGAGGACTTGGAGAAGTAAGAAGAGTGAAGCGCTGGAAAGTAGAGGGGTGGGTATTCTTCATTCTCTCAGAGCTGCTAGCAAGCAATAACCATGTGATGCTTTCCTGCAAGGTCATCACTGCATTGACTGTAAGTACCAAACATTTTGTGTCAGGAGATTCTCCTGAGCTATTTTAAATATTTGTTCTTTTAATATGTTCTGCAGTCCCTTTTACCTTGGAAGCTGTTGACCACTATCATACAACAAAGATGTTGCTACTCTGTGCACATTGTGTGATTTCTGCCAAGAAAGGATTCTCATGTGTAGTTCAGGTAACCACACTCTTACCTAACACAGCTTTCACAATAGTTACATACAATCTTTTCTTGTGACATACTAGTTCTTTGCTGACCTGTAAGCCAACTCTTCCTTTTGGTTTGTACACTCTGTTCTTCTTCTGGACAGCATATACTGATGTTGTGAAAGACATTCAGCTTTTAATTCCCAGTTACTCTTTATTAAGATACAACCAAGTGTTTTCATTTGTAATTTCTTCACGTTTTCACGCTTCCTGGGCTAGCAAAATGTTCACAAACCTTGCTAAATAGAGAGCTAAACATTTTTTGATTTATTTTCCCTTTTCTTCCTTGTATTTTACTCACTAAAATGAAATAGTAAAAAATAATTATTATGGAAACTTTGTGCTTTTCTCTTTTCTCTTTTTTTTCCTCTCCTAAAAGTGAACAGATTTAACTGAAAGGTTGATGTCTATCAGACACGTATTTTGATGGAAAAAAGCAATTGAAGAAGGAAAAAAATAAGAATGTTCCTTCTTTAGCTTCCATGAAGAAGGAAGAAATAGCTCAGTATATGCCTGTACACTTCACGAGCATGAAATTAAAGTCTTTTCCAGAAATTTAATGCAAAACAAAAATCTCTTTTGCCTTTTTTATTTCAAAAGAAAAGAATATCTTGCAGTCTCTTTAGTGCACAACAAAGGGAAAAGCATCCCTTGATGTCCTGCCCATCAGACTAAAACAAAGTCTATCTTCTCCCTGCACTGATGGAAAAATGCTTTTCCTTTCTCACTGAATGATACAGATATGAATTTACTTTAGATATCAGTCCACCATGAAGAAATACCTTCTTCACAAAAAATTAAAAAATGTCCATGGTAGGGTAAAAGACTAGACACAGCACCGCTTAACCCCAGAAAAGATAACTTTGTCCTCTTTGTGTTACAATAACTCATACATGTAGATCTAAATGAAAAATCTGATGTGAGATGAAAACCAGAAATCTCTCTTGGCCTTCAATGTAAGAATTCTAGTGAAAAAGATCACAGCCACAATCTCATGGCTGGTCTAATTTTAGATAACTTTTCTTTCATTCCCTGAGCATGCATTACTAAGGCTCAGAACTTGCCCCATACACAAAAGCAGAGGAGTTGAACACAGAATTCTGTTCACTTACAGATCAAAAGCTTCCTAAGTCTCCTGTTATTCTCTGAAGACATGAAAGGACAAAATCCCAGTCCCAGAAAGAGAAAGACACTTTTTTTTTTTTAATCAGCAACTGTTCGAAAACACAAGAGTTCACAGTCAAATTCATGACTTGCCCTGGAATTCCTGTCTTGATGAAAATGCAGTGCAGATCATCCTAAGAGTGAACAAAGCAGCGAACATACACAGAAAAGAAAGTTTAATTTCATCATGTACAGAGGAAATATTTGCCCTGAAAGAATATTCATGTAAGCTAACAATCTAATTCAATTTTTTCCTTCTTTTCTCCCAAAGCAATCACTTCCGCTTTTCAAGGACAGATAAAAAAAAAGGAAGAAAATAATGAAATTGAAATGGAAACTGATATTGCTTATAAAGACAAAGCATCTGTAGACCTTGCTAGAAAATGTACATGCTTCTCACATCTCGAGTTACATGTTTTTTGTTGCTTAGTAACAGGCATCAAAGTTCCCTTTCATGTTTTATTTTCACCTGTATCCACATTTTATAGAGTACTTATCACTGTGACACCAGAATCCCACCATTGAGCAGCTGTCATGGTGCCCATCTCCTGAGTAAACGCTCTTTTACAATCCTGACTCCTTCAGCTTGGTTTACTAAATAGATCAATATTTGATTTGTACTCAGAAGGATTAGGACATGTAAATGCCTTTTGAAGAGCCTCCTTATCTTCCCAGGGTGCAGACACACCTGAGATTGCTGGGAAAAAAAAAAAAAAAGGAAGTTGGTAGACAGAATAAGGAGATAAAAAAGAAAAAAGAAAGCAAAGAGGAAAAAAGAAAGCAAAGAGGAAAAAACCCTATCAATACCTGCCAAATGTTTCTTGCAAATGACTTTGTAGTGAAAAGTTTGGGTTAAAAAGTAAAAGGAAAAGGCATTCTGTATTTGCATTGTAAAAACGGAGCTGCTCTTTACATAAGACTGTTTTATATAAGACACCTTTCCTACCTCTCCCTAGACTCAAGCAAATGTCAAGCTTGCAGAAAGGGTACTTTTGTGTGTGCTGGTATTGCTTAACTTTCTTCCATGTAACTGTGAAGAAAATTGTCAAAAACCTTTGACTCTTTCTGTCTGACTATCTAGTTCGGCTGAAGAACATCTTCCCCTAAACTGAGATTATCAGTTGTACAAGCGAATTACAAAAAGTTGCTAAACACATTGTGAATGCATAAAGCTTTGCTGCTTATTTATATATCTAAATAAATGCTATAGTTTGTCATCAAGGTTTGCTTTTTTTCTGGCTCATTATGCCTGTGGATGGCAACATAAGACAAAGGAGAGCCAGGCCCTGCACAGAGCAGGTGGTGGCCATCTGGAGGCTGAAGGAGGTACCCTTATCCTTTCCAACCCCAGGCAGTCAGAGCCTGGCAGTGGTGCCATGGGCTGCAGGCAACTCTGGGCACAGAATAGAAGGAACTGAACAGGGTCAAGGCTGGGGTCTTGTGAGCAGGACACTGGAAAGGGAACTGGGGCAGGAGTAGGCCTCTCTGCTCAGTGCCCCTCAGTTTGAACTGGCTCCTTCTGGGATACTTCTTGTTCCCTGGGGACAGGAACTGAGATGGATACGGGGCAGCCAGGACTCCCATGAGGGGCAGTGGTGGAAGTGTCAGGGAGTTCCTCCATGCTGGACCCAACATGGTTGTTGGAGGGCCGTGGGCTGGGAACATGAGTCCACTGTTGGGAGGCAGCGGAGCTGTGGGCAGCCATGGGGCTGCCCTCCTGCCTATGGGCAGCACAGGAGCTATCCAGGCCTAACAGACAGTGGGCCACTCTATTGCACTGCTGCACAGTGCTGTTGGTGAAATGGTGCACAAAGGTGGCTCCATGATGTTGGAGGGAATGCTGCAGTATTCAGACCAAGAGAACTTCACCAAGACCAAAGATACCCATGGAAGTGGTGATAAGGACCTCTACCATGAGGGCCTCTGAGTGACGAGCCCCATAAATGATCCACAGCTCCTGGCACAGCCAGGGCAGCAGGGGCCGGATCGGAGCTGGATGATCATGGAAAAGGGAGGCCCAGACATCAGGCTGAAGGTCTCCCACAAGATCCCTGGGAACCAGCTCTGCAGCTAGTGGCTGAAATGCTGCAGGGTGATGGGAATTGTGGGTGGCAGGGTGTCCAGGAGCTCTCCCAGCCTGGTTGGTGATGACTGATGTCCCTGTGATGATGAGCTCCGTAAAGCTGTCAACTGCCTTCACCAAATGCACAGTAGATTTCATCCTCCCCTTGCAGAGGGGCACTCAAGCTTGCTCTCAGCCCACCACTGGGTGCATTTGAAGCAAAACTGGTGGAGGCATGGCATCACACAGTGCCATCATCCTGGGTGTACAGACAAATGGGGCAGATAGTCCATTTCTGTGGCCATACTGTCCACCTGTTGCAGTGGTCTGGGTGGAAACAGGAAAACTGTCAGTGAACCAGAAATGTTGTTTCATAACCACAACCACTGTCAGTTTGCAAAGCATACAGAAGGCACATCTGAAAACCAATGCAGTTTTCTGGCAAGGGGTGATCCAGGAGATTAGAAGTGGCCTCCAAAGCTTCTTGTCTTTTGTCTCACCTTAGGTAATTGTGTCCAGACAAAACAGAAATACACATTGCTTGCAAATATGTGACTGTGAGGGTATGCATGTGAATAAGTTAAATCTGCTTTATTTGAGATAAAATATCCCTCATTTCCTTGCTTTGAATTTTGAAACATAATTAAGATTTGCTGCTACTGTTTGTAAGACATGTTTTGTGCTGAAATGCCCACAATACCTCCAGGAAACCCTAGTGAACACTGTTTGGGGACCAATGATGCAATGTGATCTATGCAGAATAAAAGTACTTATTGGATTGCATGGCACTTCCCCATGATCACATGGGTTTTGAGGAGCAGATTGCTATTCAGGGGTCAAAATCATTGCATTAATAAATGAATACAGTGTGCTATAGTGAATTTGAGAGAAAAGAATGTGCTCTAATTTTTTATATGTCCCCAGGTTCTTTATTTTAGTCACATGTTAAAACATGCCAGTTGCCTCATGTCATCAGCAAACACAAAGAGAAAAGATTTTTGAATGCATTATTCTATCAAAAGGTCCAGCCATTCTCTAATTTGATTGTATATGTATAACTCGTGATGCAGCATGACCACAAAGGAAAAACAAAGACAAGAAAAAGAAGCAAGCAAAGACCAGGGGCCGAAGGAGTACTGCATTATTTCAATGACCACTCTTTTTTACCTTCTATACTCAGTAATGTAAGCAAACAATCCCTAACAAGTAAAGCACTCTCAGCAAAATCAAAGAAATGCCTTTAGACTGCAAGAAACAAGAGCAGCTCAGAAAAAAATGATACACGGAGGGGAAAGTCTGAGGTCAAAGAGGCTTCGGTGGCCATATGAGCTGGAAGAAAAAGGTATTCAATCCTTTTTTCTCTTTCCTGCTGAATTCATCCTCAGTTGATACTGTCAGTGGAGCTGACAATAGAATTCTCCCAGAATAGCTAAAATCTATTTTCCTGTTCATTCTTAATCCTTTGATTCCTTGGAAACATACATTTCTCCATAAGGAAGTGTGAGCTTCCACCTTAAACCAGGACTGCTTGGGTCATGACTTGCTGCAGCTTTTTTTAGCAGAAAGTTCCACTGAAACCAGAGAAGAATAGTATTCAAAAGCAACACTTGGTCTCTTGGCATTTCAACCGACTCTATGTTGGGAACAGAACTATATTCTGCTTTTGTCTCCATCCCTCCTTGAGGGCAGATGGTTTTTCATGGCATGGCACAAATGTACAAACGTACAAAGGAAAACAACTGAAATGCAAAAGACAATTTTATTCTATATCTAGGTAAATCTCGATCTCGACACTCCTGAATATGTTTATTGGAAGGGCAGGTAAAGTAAGACAAGCAGCATTTAGTCATACAACTAAGAAGAATACAATGAAGATTTCCACTTCATTCAATTCAGAATCCTACCATTTCAGGTAGAACTATACGCAGTTAGGCCTACAAAATGTATTTTTGCTGGAATGTGTTCTGTATATCCTAGTAAATGTTCTTGTACAATATGTAATGACATTATTTAGGTCTTTTCTTTTGAGTCTTTTGATGTCGCTGATCATCTTCTACACCAAAAGTGCTTCTGGAGTAATAGTAACACCAAATACGCTCACTAAATTGGTGAATAAACTTTATTAGGAAACATTATTATGTTATTATTATTATGTTACTATTATTATATGTTTATTAGGAAACATTTCTAATATGTGTACCTAAATTAGATGCAAAATAAGCCTTCAGAAAAGATTCAGAAATGAAGGGAGGAGTAAAAAGAAACTGAATATAAAGTATGAAGGAAGAAGTAAAAAGAAACTGAATGTAAAATGGAAAGAAAGAAAATAAAAATGTGAAACAAAACTATTCATTCAAGTGTAAAGGAAAATTAATAGCACAATTCACAATTAGCTGGTAGGGCTCATTGACCCTAGATTTCACTGCATCAAAGACTTTAGCAGAACTGCAAATAGGGCAATATGAATTTATGAGGAACAACAGTGAGAACAAAATCATCCCCCCAAAAAAAACCAAACAAAATCTTTAAAAAAAAACCCACATTCACAAATCTCCTTTTCAGTACACTAGTCTATGCTCTTGCAGCTTTTGGCCACTAGCAGCAAGGATAAAACCTTTTCTTTCACAGGTGTTGAATATTTACAAGGCGGAAGGAAGGAGAGAGGGAACTCCGCCTCCATCTGGGACAAGTATCGTTGGCCTTTCTTAGAAACAAATCTCCAGAAAAGGTGTGGTTTTAGTCTGATTCAGCCCATAAAGGCTCACACTGCAACCATCTCCCAGATACTCTAGAGGCAGATTGCAGTTATGGACACTATGACATTACCTATCTTTTCAAAGGTGCCAAGGCCTTTGCCTGTGTCCTCCATATTTTCCAGTTCCAAATTTGTCAGTTCTTTCACATGTATCTTAGCAAATTCCTGTTCTAATTGATGCCACTTCTTCTGCTGAATTTAACAACAAAGCACTGGCTTGACGAGCACTATCACGCCTCATGATAGCGTAATTGTTACCAACTTTAATCCTTTAAATCGTGTTATTTTTCATATAGAAAAATGGCTTAATTTGATAATTATGCTTCTAATTGTAGTATCATTATTTTAATAAAATGAGCTTTAAAAAAGAAAAAGTCAACAGAGGGCTTTGAAAATGCTGTTTTTCCCATGAGAACTTGCATTTTCACATATTTAGTACTAATAACATAAAAGTACAGTCTTGCCTACATCTTAGCTGCTGCTTTCCTGAGACTAATATCATAACAGAGAGAGAGCTGCATCTTGATTAGACCAACACCAGTATGTCTGTACAGGAAAGCCAGCACATTCCTCTCCTCCATGTGAGTGAGATAATACCACAGTGCATGGGCACTTCTTTGAAGAAGCCAGTTCTCAGAGGAACTGTGAATTCAATGAATGAAACCAATGAAGATGTCCTGGTTACAATGAGAATTGTGAATTGATATGGAAAGTTAAGTATCTGCATGGAAGGCCAGGACGACTGGCAGGGGATAACATCACAACGTGCTGTGTCCACAGTTTCTCCTGTGCTAACTTAGGAACACCCTTACTGACAGCACACAGGAAGTGAATGCCTCCCTCTGCTTTTCCTTCTTGACTCTGTAAATCTTGAAAGATATCTTCTTGGTCTGTGAAGGAGAACTTAAAAGCTCATACATGGTTTACACTTTTCTAGGTGGGGGAGGTGAGAGGGGACAGCACAGAAAATTGTTCATTTGTTCTGATAGACACTTCTGTTATGGCAAAAGATTTCAGCCCCCACACTATGTCACATCTTCTGCCCATCCAATTCCCACCCTAGTGTTTCTGCTGCTAATTCTCACACATGCTCACTCCTCTGCTGCCTGCCCACTGCTCTTCTGCCCTAAATTAAAGATGACAAATTAAAGGGATGGGTAATCACCAACTGTATGAAATTTAACAAGAGTAAGTGCTGGAGTTTGTGCCTGGGATGGGGCAGTCCTTGATGTGCCTACAGCTTGGGAGATAAGGCTCTGGAGAGTAGTCCCATGGAAAGGGATCTGGGAGTTCTGGGTGACAGCAAGCTGAACATGAGCCAGCAGTGTGCCCTGGCAGCTCAAAGGGCCAGTCATACCCCAGGGTGCCCCAGGCCCAGCACTGCCAGGAAAGGGGAGGGATTGTCCCGTTCTGCTCTGCCTGTGTGGCCATACCTTGAGCACTGGGTGCAGGTTTAGGTACCACAGTAGAAGGACATAAAACTACTAGAGAGTGTCCAAAGGAGGGCTACAGAGATGGTGAAGGGTCCAGAGGGCAAGATGTCTGAGGGGCAGCTGAGGTCTCTGGGTTTGTTCAGCCCAGAGCAGAGGAGGCTGAGGGGAGGTCTCATGGCAACGCACAGCTCCTCACAGGGAGCAGAGGGGCAACGCTGAGCTCTGCTCTCTGGGGACAGCAACAGAGCCTGAGGGAACAGCATGGAGCTGTGTCAGGGGAGGTCAGGTTGGTTGTTAGAAAAAGGTTCTTCACCACAGGGTGGTCAGGCCCTGGCACAGGTTCCCCAGGACAGTGGTCACACCCCCAGGCTGCTGGAATTGACAGCACCTGGGCAATGCTCTCAACATAAGGTTTGAGTTTTGAGTAGTCCTGTGTGAAGCCAGGAATTGTACTCAATGATCCTTGTGGTTGCCTTCCAACTCAGGATGTTCTATGATTCTATGATTCCATGACATTTGGTGAAACAAGAGCGCTCAGTGAAGGGTAGTCTGGCATTTGTTATTGGAAAATTGTAAACAAAAGGCCTTTAATTAGGTCACTCATTTCTGCTACTTCCGCTGAGCAGCAGGAATTGGACATGTTGCCAGCACTGGCTAGATATCCTTTTTCTAGGAGATCCAGAGAGCATAAATTAAGATTAATCCAATGCCTTCAGGATCCTGGGTAGCACTCCTGTTGGCAGCAATGCCACCCACACTATCACCAGATGTCACGTGGCAATGCACTGTGCTTTGTGGAGATGAAGATGTCAGCCAAGAGACCCACAACCACAGAGAGAAATCCTCTTCTTTCCACTCAGGTAAGCAATGGGACTGTGAATACAAATGCATGGCTAATAAAGCTGTGGTCATGCTATTCACATGTGTCAGCTAAAAGTACCTGACCTCTGCCTTGCCGGTGATAGAAAATCAGGAGCACTGTATCGCTCAAGGGGATCAGTGCTTTTTGAATGCCAAAAGTGGGCCTATTTGCCTGGAAATCACTTTTGTATACAAGCAAAGAGAATCTGATCAGCTGAAAATTCCAGCAGGATTGTGCCTAGAGCTAAGCATGAAGCTTGCGAGCTAGTATTTCCTCATCTCAAAAATGAAGGAAAAAAACACAAAATAAATACTATAATCAGGCAATACCTTAGGACATGCACACCTGGCTCAAAGATGTGCTTCAAATCCTGGTAGAAAATGCAAAACACTAATACATCTCACTGTTGGATGATCTGATGTGCATACGAGGCAATATATGTGTTAACTTTTGCCATTTTTATGTGGAAAATAAATACATTCATGTGTATGTGCATGTACAAATATAAATATGTATATTATTTTCTGTCAGTCTTCTGTTGAACTCTCTTTAAAAAGTCACTATTTCTGTTAGAGTAATTGGTCATTTTCATTGCAACAGGAAGAATATGCTGCTAGCTACATTCCCTGGCACAGTGGCTGAAGGAAAGTGATTAATCTCAGCAAGTGTTCAGTCAGTTCACAAGAAACCACTACCAGCTGTTGAAGCAGAAAGCTGCTTTCAAAAAGCTCCAGCCAATGCCATGATAGAGGATCGGTCCAAGGTGCATAGAGAAAAAGTAGGCTGGATGTCACCTATCTCAGCTGTACAGAAAATATATTAATCATTGCAGAGATTCCCACATCCTGCGTTTTAATCAAGCCCAAGAATTCTAAAATCATGAGTCTAACCTCCCATTGCATGCAGAATAGGCCATTTAGCATATCAATTTTCTGCATTTCTTATGGTCGTTCTCAAGCTTATTTTCATGTTGAAAAAATGGAAAAAATGTTGAAAAAATCCTACCTCACTATTTTAAGTGAAAGTTGATATTTGTCTCTACCATCTACAGCCTCCAAGTCTGATCTTTCAGAACAAGATTGAATTTTATGAAAGCTCTGACAAAAGTGTTGAGCCTTTTCAAAACTATCATCATTTCTTTCAAGGATGCTCATGGTGGCTACCAGCTCACAACGTTGACTGCAATTTTCTGTCTCTTAGAGACCTTAGCTATTTTTCAGTGGGAAGAAATGTGGGCTTCTGTGCAGCAAGTCAAAATATATTAAAGTAGATGTCTGAAGTCAGGGGAATAATATAAAATAAATCCTATTTCTGCCTACTGATTAGAATGAGAAGCTGGTAAATAATGCAGAGGTAGGAATTTTCTGTGAATTGAGCTAAACCTCTCAGTTTTGTGTAATTGCTCTTTCAAAGAGAAACAATCATCTGCTAAGAATAAACAAGATTCTATACTAGAACAGTTAGCCTTAGCTCTGCTGAGTTGGCCTTGTCTTTACAAAATCTTTTCATAATCAGTGGATATAGTTTAAAACAAATTAATATAAACATCCTGATAACAGCAATCCTACATGCCTTTTCAGCTCTTTCCAGTAGGTATTGTATTATCAGGGAAAGATCAGACAAGAGCTCAGGATGATAATTCAGCTTTCAAAACCTGACAAGATAGCCTTCTTAATGACTATGCTTAATGACTAAAAACTCTGCTTATGTTTTATGAACTCAGTAAGAAGCCCCCAAGCTGAGGACTTGTGCAACATGTGCAAGTTTCCAAGCCTGAGTGCTCTGCATGTTAAAAAGCAGCCATTTTGCCCCAGAATCTACATGAGTAAGGGAATATTTGTGTTCTCCTTTGATGCAAGTTTATGTTATGCTGTCTTACTACTGCAATCACCAAATCCTTATTTTTCCCACTGTAAATTAAAAATCAACAAATAATATTGCATGCATATAAAATGTTCTCTGGTTTAAAACTTTGATCTAATTGTTCCAAGTTTCACTTAGGCTGCTTTCTGCTTGAAGTGGGTTATTGCTATGGGTGGCTTTTGTACAGCTTGTTGTTTATTTCTGAAAGAAAATGGGGTGAGGAGAAAAGGCAAAAGAGGAGAAATTAAGAGCTGTGATCTGGTGTCAGTGGAGCTTAGCAGGAGGACTTTTCAATATGTTTGGATAAGATCTGAGGAATCTAATGATCTGTGCACTAAAAATACCTAGCTTTTTTTCTTCTTTTTTTTTTTTTTGCCTTCTGTATATTTTTAGCCAGCATCCAATTTAACTGCTACAGGCCATGTAATTCCAAGTGTTTAAAATGTTCTGTGAATGCCTTGGCCAGGGATGCTACAGGAAGGCAATTCTTGTCCCCCAGTAGCCTCTGCCAAAATGTCAATCATGGCTGCATTTGATCCAAGACTCAGAGGCTACACCCAATTTCCTTCACACGCTGATGCCATTGAATTTTTTTTTCCCCTCACACATCATGAAATTTCTCCTTTCCCACTAGCCAGGAGAAAAGGAAATAACTGAATAGCCGATAGGGAAATATTTTTTTCCCCCTCAAACTGTTAAAGTCAAGTAAAGAGATAAGGAAATAATTTGTTTCATTCCTTATTTATCCTTCTGTCTTGTTCTATGAAGTCTAGAGCTGGACACAGCACTAGAGATGTCTCTCCACTGGGTAAAGGGAAGGAATCACCTCCCTTCATCTTCTGGCAGTTCTCCTGATGGTTTGGCATGGAAGCTGTTGGCCTTTACCACAAAGGCACACTTTCTGGCTCCTGGTCACCTTGTTGCCCATAAGGAATCTAAGATCATTCTCTGCCCAGATGCTTTTGAGTCAGTTATCCCTCATTCTGTTGAAAATGATAAATGTGTTGAACATTCCTCTCTACCTGAATTGCCAGCCTGCTGGTGTCCCTCTGAATGGAAGCACACCCAGTTTGTATTACCAGCAGATTGTCAGAGGGTTCACCCTGCCCCACTGTCTGAGTCATTAATAAAGATGTTGAGCAGTATTGGCCTCAGCACTGAGAATCACAGAATGGCTGAATTTTGAAGGTCTCTCATCTCATCCACTTCTTCCAGCACACACAGAGATTTAATTGGAGCAGGGTCAACTAGAGCATGTTGCTCAGGTCTATGTCCAGCTGTGTTTTCAATGACCCGCTCTAATGTCTGACCAACCACATAGTGAAAGATGTCTAAGACAAATTTCCTGTATTTCAGTTTTTGCCCATGTCCTCTTGTACTTTCATTGTGCACTGCTGAGAGAGAAGTCTGTCATTGTTATTGCCCCCAGTTGGGTATTTATGCCAGTTGATACGCTCCCCCTGAGTTCCTCATTCTCCAGACGGAATGGTCCCAAATCTCTCAGCTTCTCCTCATATGAGAGAAGACATCCCTTAGACATCTCTGTGGCCTTTGGCTGGACTCAGTCCATTATGTTCATGCCAAAATTTTTTAAGTATAAAACACAGACGTTTTGTTATTGGTCATGATAGCAGTACAGATTTTAATGTGAGTAACTCTGACATCTTTATTGAATCTGTTCAAGAGCTGCACCCCCGCTTGCTGAAATTCCTCCTTCAGGCATGTGTCCAGCTGTGCTTCAGCTGATCATAGTGCCAAGATGCAGTGTAACTGAGAGGTGCCAAAGTGATACGACTGAGGCTCCTTTTCCTTGTGTTGATTTATTCCTGTGCAGAGGACTCAATAACACTTCTAAGGGATCTCTGAGATCCAGTAGTTTCACAAATGAAGATGATCCATTAGAGGAATTAAACTCAAAAGAACAAGACAACAGTCAGGTCCCAGGAGGCCACAGTCTTGTTACTGGACCTTGGAAATGATGGAAGTGTTTCTGCAGTCACTGCTGAGATCCAGACAATGGATAGGTCTAGAGCCTTCTTCACTTTCCTCCATCATTAGCAGTCTAGCTGGCAGCAGTTTGACTCATCACACGTCAGCTGTACCACCTTCTTTTGCACACTCTGCATTTCATTCATGCCTGTGAACACAGAAACTGCATACACAACATTTCTTCATGTAGGTTAGGACTTGTATTTCCAGGTAAAATGTCAGACTTCAAAGCCTAATTGCTAGCTACCTTCTCCTTCAGGATGGTTGCAGTCTGAACCAGCATTTGGAACCCATCTGTGTATTTCCTTTTGAAAAACTATAAAGGGGCACACATTAACATCTTGAAATAAAAATCGAATAACAAGAGAAGAGAAAATGGTTATTAAAATCAGACCATAATTTATAATGGGTTGTGGAAAACCATTTGGTTCAACACTGAAAACAGAACACTCCCACAGCTCACAAGGAGTCAACACAAATTTTTCACACCATGTCAGATATTAGATGGAAGACAGATGACTTAATTATCTTCTCTAACGCACTCTTAAAATCATAGCTGGTAGGAGCAGCTCAAATTCTTAGTTTTACTTCCAAACACATCTTGTTGTTTTCTTTAGAGTGCTGACGACTGTTGTACACTAATGCTATGGAACAGAACAACCCATCTGAAATGAGAAATGCAGCAAAGTTGTGTGTCTCCTTCTGATGTATGAACCTGGCAGGGTGTAATTAGCTCTCATAAAGATACATACATATATATATATATATTTAAGCAGCAATAATTCACTCTCACTGATCATGATGGGGCTCAGCCTGCAACGAATAACTTCAGTGACTTGACCAGAGGAGCCAGTACTCGGAGAACTCAGAGCAAGCAGCCACCTCAGATTTTGTTTCAACAAGATGAAATGTAGCCACTGCAAATTTTATTGCAGAAGTTTCATCACAATTAGTGGGATCAAAACTGCACTGTAAGGTGTAAGTAGGTGAGTCAGAAGTCTCAGGAAGTGATTTGCTAATGTTCAGGTGTGCTCTGGCCCCATCCAGCCATGTGGTATACGGACATGTGCTCTTCTGTCCAGGGTAGGCCATAGAGAACTAAAGTGAAAAAAATAAAAGCAATGAAATACATTACTAGCCTCAAAAAGCACAAGCTGTCAGACTTAAATAATAATTTACCCTCTTGGATATCTTGAGTTTGGGGCAAATACTAAAAATCTCATCTGATCCTATTGTAATTCCTATTGATTTGAGTCTTCTGAAAGAACTCCAGCACTAACATTTCAATCAGGCGTAAAAATATGCACATTGCTCATTTATTACTGGGCTGAGACGTTTATTGAGACAGCACCCTCCTCCTCAGTTGGTACATTTGCTTTCCAGTACACTTTTAAATACACTTAATACAAAGAAACACCTTCTACATTAGTATCAGCAAGCAGAAACACTCTGTGGAGTAGTACCATTGCCTTCATGGAACGGTTGCTACTATTGTAAGGAAAGATAACCATGTTCAGACCCAGATCTACTGTATGTATAACACAACTGTGGTATCAAAGTGTGTACAGAACAAGACAATTTTTTTTTATTTGCTCAGCATCAGCAGCAATTAAAGCATGTTCTGGTATTTTGCCTGGCTTATTGCTACTCCCTTTGAAATTATGCACGAATTTAGACGTTTTCAGCAAGTTATTAAGCACTACTGAGTTATTAGCACCTCCTGGAAAATGTTATGACTTCATCTACGCAGTATTTGTCTCCATAGCAACAAAACTTGAGTATAACAATACTGTTAAATGTGCTGTATTTTGTTACCTCTGTGTCTTAGCTGAAGACATTAACTAGAAAGAATCGTGTTGGAATGGTGACTTGACTGTAAATCATTTCACAACCAATTGCTTTGAATCTCTGGGCTCATTCTGCTTTCAATAAACTTTACAAGAGATTTCCCATTGTGAAAAGGCAGTAATCAAGTGCATGATACATATATGAATCAGAACAAAAAAGGATTAGAAAACATGAAATGCTTACAAAATAATACATCCTACAGATGATACTTGTTTTCTGAAATGAAAATATTTGAATGAAAGAGTATAGCTTACATCAAGAGGTTCTGAGTTAGGATTTCCACTTAAAACTGTAACAGTGACACTGAAATCAGTCAGCTCTGCTGACTTCCACTTGATGATTTACCTGTAGGCATGCCTTTCTGATTTTTTTTCAGATCTCTTCTTACAGAATATCAGAAAAGCCTGTCGCTTTCTCTGTGTTTTCATAGCACTGTAAACAGAGAAGTGCAGATGTGTCTGACCACTAACTTAAAGGAATGCAAAGACAACAGGTATTTGTAATAGCACTGTTACGCCCCGTGGAAAAAATACGGAGTTACGGAGATATTTCTGCCACACACAGAATTAATCTTCTACACAAACACTGTTTATATGTTACCCACATATAAACCCGATAATTTAGAAGTGTTGTATTCTCAGCTGTCAGGAACCTGTAAAGTGCCAGGCGTAACTCCAGCTTTCAGGCTTTGCTGTTCACAGCTCACTCCTCTGCCTGCCTGCATGTCACAGAGATATATACTGCCTTGTTCCTCCTGTCTGATAGGCCAGCTCTCTAGCCCACAGCTTGTTTTCAAGTAACTGCAAAAATACACCATTGATCAGGATACCAAGCAAGCACACACTTCAAGAAGTGGCACTGTCCTTTGCTTTCCTTGTAGACAAAATCCAGATTGGAATGAGTATGGATGCAGAGAAAACACATGGAGGCATGGAAGACCTGGGTAAGTATCTCTTCTGTTTCTGCGTTTCAGTGAACAACAAAAGAGTCAAAAGAACCGATGGGATTTTCGCCTGTGCTTTCCAGGCAGCTTTAAGCCCTGTTCAGGTGGAAGTTCTCATTTGACAGTTTGATGACTTTTACTGATACTTGACATATCCTCCTCTACATTGCTATAACATATTTATGAACATTTTTCAGTGTTCTACAGTTTTCTCTCTGCAGGGATCTCTTTAGCCTCATTTTTAGTGTGCTTATTTTCAACATGTATTCCTTCTCTATTAATATGAGCATATGTGCTATACTGCCTTTTTTTTTGAAGAGAAAAGTTCAACACTTTCCAAAACTGAGATCTTAGGTGTCTTGATTAGTTGTCGTATAAATATATTATTAATGTTAAAAATCAAAAGTGTCATATATCTCTAGCTGTCTCCCCTTCTGTGTAGCTCTGCATCAGGGACATGTACATCCTAAAAAGAAATAAAATAAAATGGAAATACAGAGGAGAAAAATATGTATTGCATTGGCATATGAAGGCAGAACAACAATAGTCTTTCATGTGTGATACTCATGTGTGATCCTTGGATGTCTAGAAGAAAAACCATTCTTTAATCCTTATCCACAGAGCAGAGAGGGATATTTTTAGAGAGGTGTAATCACCATTCCTCTTGCCATCACCAAAACCACTTCTGTTTACATTACTATTCCCTACACTATACATTTGTTTAAGGACAATTTATATTGTGAAAAGCTGCTTTTCATGCAACATTAAGGCATCATATTTGGAGATGTGGTAAGGTCAATGCAAATCAGAAGGAAGAGCAGGTCACATAGGTTTTTAAGCCTATAATTATCCAAGCTTGTACTATGTGTATGCAGCTGAAGGTCAGTCTGTGCATAGCTCTACCAAGATTTTGCAGTGCTACCTAAACTTAATCGACATTGACTGCTGAAAAGCACTTCAGTTATTCTGCTTGCAGAACTGTGTTGTTGTGCTTGCTATCTGCGTGCTGTGTTGACATTTCAGGAGTGAAAGGCCCTGAATTCACTTACGCTAATGTGTCTCTCCATGATTTCAAATCAGAGTACTAAATCAGGAGATGGGACACACAGATTCAGCTTTCTCCAACTGCTTGAACCAGTTTCATCTTGGCTTTGCTACAGCCTTAAGTCAGTCACTAAAGACTGCATGTGATATCTCAAATCTTGCTTCTCTTCCATTTCAGCTGGATTTCAGCTGAGTCTCCAGGCTTTTCTGGACATACTTGGGTACCCAGATCTCCTTATGATCAGGCTAACACAGTGCTCTAACTCTGATACATAGATTCTACCTGGAGGTTCAGGCATCTGAGGCTTGAGTAGTTTTGCAATCCATTTTTGCATTTGGTCATAAAAGATATTTGTAAACAAATTGTGTCTCCCTTGCCTACTGCTTTCTGTCTCCACCATGGCCTATGTATATAGTCTTGTTAAATAAAAGTCTCTTTCTTAATCAAAACGTGACAGAGAGAGAACAAAGGAGCATTTGCTTGGAGATGGTAAGCACCTAGTGTATAGCACTGGCAGCAGTCAGGTATCAAGGAGAGGTAAGCACAGAATGGCTGTTATTTTGCTCAGAATAATGAAGTCTACTGTCCTCAGAAAACAGCTGAACTGTTTTTTCATGCTGTAGTTATATATCAGCAGTAGTTAAGAAACAAAGTTATGAAACATGGTGCTTTGGGAAGTCTGAGTCAAGGGGACCACTCCAGGAACAGTGTCTGTCTTTGTGGTGGTTTAACACTGATGGATATCTAAGCACCAGCATGCTGCTGACTCACTCCCCTTCCTCAAAAGGACAGGGGAATAAAATAAAATGAAAAGAAAACTTGTGGACTGAGATAAGGACTAGAAGATCACTCACCAATTACCATCAAAGGAAAAAACAGACTCAACAAAAGGGAGATAAATGTAATTTTCTTCCAGTTTATAATGGACTAGAGCAGTAAGAACTAAAAGTAAACTAAAAATTCCTTCCTCCCATCCATCCTCTTCTGTGGCCTTCATGTGAGCAGTGCAGGGGGATGAGTGCTGCAGTCAGTCCATAATGCTTTGTCTCCACTGCATGATATCCCGAGGACTGTATTATACAAAAAAGCAGCAATTAGGGACTATAATGGTCCTCTCAGACCTCAAAGCTCATGAAGACAGATGACTCCTTCCTTCCTGAAACAATAATGTCATACATGGACAACTTTCACTGTAAGTGACTTTTGGACAAAGGGAAGTGGGTTTATTCCCATTAGCTGAAGAGCAAGGTACATAATTTATCAGAGATAGTCACTAACGGTGGTGAGCACAAAGCTCTTTGGTTTGATGGCATAGTATTCCAAGCCATCTTTCAAACCAAACACCTTCTACTTTAATTTATAGGTATGTAACACTCACTTCTGCCAAGATCCCTTACAACATCTCTGACAGTTCAGATGCATCACAGTGACTCGCTCTCAGTGCAGGCAATGCTTTTGAGATGCTCACTTGAGATTGCTGTCTCTTTCCTTGCATAAGGAAATGTTGATTTTCCCTTCCTGACTGTTCTCAGAGGAAACATCATGTGAAGGAATGCAATTTCAGTCTACAGAAATCTCACAATTTAGTCAATTTCCCATTCCTTTCCAGGAGTTACTAGAATATCTGGCAGTTCTTGGTTAGAGCAAAGCTGCTTACAACAGTTCCTGTAGGGCATATCTATGCTTTCAGGGCAGGTAGTGCAATTTGAGTTGATAGGTGAAATGCACTCTTTCAGAAAATATCTTCTGTGAGCTACCTCCATATTGCTGAAGATGTTCTGGGTTAGTAAACATACAGTGAAGAAAAGGGGAGGAGAGAGGAGGTGGAAAGAGGTCTGAGAAACATCAGAGGCAGGGGACAGCTTTTCCTGTCATAAAAGCAGCATCTTTGTAATGTAGAATGCATCAGGACAGAAAAAAGGTGATAGAGAATGGATAGGATACGAGAAGCCAATAAATTCTGTTCTGAGCAGTGACTCTAGTTTCTAAGTAAAACTAGAGGATACTAAATGAAGCTCGCACCTGTTAAACTCAGAAGCAGAGAAGATGTTCTTAAACTGAAACACATAGCTAAGCCATGAAATATCTCACAGCAGGATATTAGTGCTGACAACAGAATGCACAGGTTCAAAAAGAGGATCATGAAATTAATAAGAAAAAAATCTTTTAAGGACTATAGAACTCAGACAAACTACCTCTGGCCCTGAATTTCAATTTCATTGTGTCCAGTTGTTTTGGAAAGCATTGCTCCATGGTCCATGCTCCATATTCTTCCCTTGGCATGTTTTACTGACAGCTGCAAGATCAGAGGTACTAGGTCTAAACAGTGTGACCCATTTTAATCCTTATGAAGTTTTTTAATCAAACCAATTGGATGAAGTTGGAAATTCTACAGTCTTTGTGAAGAAAATCTGTCAGAATCACTAGGATCACGTGAAATAATACTTTCTGCCTAATTGCTGTGAATGGCTTGGTTGTTTTGCTGCCAAAAAGTTGTCAAGGTGAATTATTATGTTTGGAGAATAATATCTGCAGTGAGATTTTGAAATTATTCCAGTTCAGACGAACATATCCAAACTAATAGCAAAGGATGAATATAGCTAAAAACTACTTTTACTGACGCATCAGCAAATAGTATTTTATGCCATCTCTTAAGAAAAAAACATTGCACAGTCTTAAATTTCCAGTTGGCTGGGCCAAGTCATTTTTTTTATCTATAATACTGCATTCATTAGCTGAGATTTATTTTTCAGGTCTTTTTTCTTCAATAAATACATTCTCAAATATGTTTAAAATATATTTTGATATCCATGCCATCAGTCTCAATTGTTCAAAAAAGGCTTTGATAAGAACCAGCATATTGCTATAGAAATGCTAGAGTTCAGCTGAAAGACATTTGGGTTTCTTAATTGTGGGTGTACTTTTTCTCTGCTTTTTACTATCTGCCCACATTTCCTTATACTGAAGTTGTGGAAATATTCTATAAAAAGAAGACCCTGGTCTAGACATTGGAAGTTTAGTCAGGGAAATCTGAGTAGTTCTATTTTTCTCCTTCAAATACTTACTGATTTAGTCTATTGGAAACATTTGACATGCCTGACATGCATCCATGTGAACTGAAAAAATCACAGCTGCCAAAAGACACAGATTCTTGCTGTCAACTTCACATATTACAGCTCATTTGACCATGGGGACATAATAAGAATATTTACCACTTGCTATTGTGTCTGTGACACTGACACCCACAATTCCAAATCCCATTTTCATTTCAATTGCACTGTCTTTAATTTAACTATGTAAACCTACCATTTAATAAATCAAATGAAGACCTTGGAAGTTTTGGGTGTAAGGATAAGAGATTCTTACTTGAACAGATCAGGCTTTGAATGAGGAATTTCCACTCATATGGCAGATTTCAAAGACAAAGAAGAAATCTCTTCTCAGCTAAAAGGAGATTCTTTTAACATGTGATATTTTTAAGCAGTATGTGGAAAGCTAATTCCCTCCCAGACTGGTTTGTCTAAATGCAGATCATGGAGAAAGTTCCATCATCAACAGAAAAGTGATCAATGAGTGTATCAGTGAGCTCATGCCAACTCTTGTCCAAAAGCATGATGTTTTCAGTAGGACAAGAACATCAACTGCAAGAAGACAGTGGAAGAAGCTGGCTGTTTTTTGTGTCTCTTTACCTAAAGGATCAGCAACAAAGCTTATTGCTGTGCCTTCAATGGCACTGATGGAAAAATCACAGTCACGGGATCAAAAAGGCATCTTTAGGAGATGCCACATCGTTATCCCATTAAAGGGAAGTGAATATCACTAAATTAATGGTGATGCTAATAAAAGATAGGATTTCTTCTCAGTATTTCATTCCAGAAAAAAAGAATATCTCATTTGAATGAGGAAATGGATTCTGGAATGATGGCACCTGGATGAGTGGGTAGAAATAGGTATTAATTAATACGTACTTCTCAAACCTGTCAAGGGATGGCATCCCTTCCCTACCAGTCAACCACACCACTCAGCTTGGTGTCATCTGCAAACTTGCTGAGGGTGCACTCAATTCCACTGTTCACATCACTGAAAAAGGTGTTAAATTGCACCAGTCTGAATGTCAGCCCCTAAGGAACACCAGTTGTCGCTGATCTCCACCTGGACATTGAGCTGTTGACCAGAACACTTTGAATGTAAACATCCAGCCAATTCCTTACCCAGAAAGTTGTCCATCCATCAAATCTCTCTCTCTCCAACTTAGAGACAAGAATATTTTGTGAGACAGTATCAAATGTTCTGTATAAGTCCAGGTTGATCACAGAATTATAGAATCATTAAGGCTGGAAAAGACTTCTGAGTTCACCCAGTCAAAATATCAGCCCATCACCACCATACCCATGAAACCATATACTTCACTGCCACATCCACATATTTTTTGAACACCTCCAGAAACTGAGACTCTAGCACTTCCCTGGGCAGCCTGTTCCAATGCTTGACTACTCATTTAGTGAAGAAATTTTTATTAATATCCAAACTGAACTTCCTTTGGCTCAAAAATCACCTCTCTGGTTTCCATGCTCCTTTTTACGCTTTTCAGGAGGATCTGCTACATAATCTTTCTGGGCATAGAGGTGATACCAACTGACCTGTAGTTCTACAGGTGTTCCTTTTTTTCCCTTTTTAGAAAAGAGATGTGTGTTTATCCTTTTCCAGTCACTAAGAACTTCACTGGACTGTCAACTTCCCAAATATGATTACTAATGTCTTAGCAACTTAATCTGCCAGTTCTCTCAGGACCTGAGGATGCATATCATGAGGTCCATGGGACTTGCGAGCATTCAGATTTTCATATACAGTGACACTCCGGATCTGCAAAAGCTGAGCATGTTTCAGATGATAATTTTAATTCTCATCCATCATCAATAAATTTAGCAGACAGCTGAAAAAGTATTGTTGAATGTGTTTTATATCTCATGGAGTTGTATTTTCATACAAGAAGTTCTAATCTGTATCCATTACTTATACAGGACAAGGAGGATTTTCTGTTGGGTTACTATTGCACTATGGAACTGTTTAGTTTTTGTTACAGCTAGTAAAATATTTCCATAAGAATTTTCTTCTTCTTCCCGCCCCTCCCCCTCCCCCCCTTCCCGTATCATTTCTCCCTTTCTCTATTCCCAAGAAAAAGCCACCTCTTTCTGGAAATATTATTTCTTTTTTTACCTATCCATAATTTCTAATGAAAGTATGCAATTTATTTTCAGAAAAGATAATATGAATATGTTTCCAAGCAATTCTCCAAGTTCTGTTATTTTTTCTCTTTGTGCTCTGCTGAATATCTGATGTACTCTAACAGTTTGAGGAAGTCCTTCTTTGTCTTTTTTGCTGTCTTCCATTGGCAACTTGTTGCAGTGGGTCCCACTCCTTTCTTTGCAGCTCTCTAGTGCTACCGTCACAGGAATTTTATAAAAATTTTATTCTGTAAGCTTTGTGTCAGGATTCAGTTGATTTCTGGACACTTTTAAAACACAATCCCATACTGGATGCACTTCTGGTTTCTTAGCCCCATCAAAGTTGATTATAGGAGAAATCACTGAGGGTAGACTTGACCTTTTTGCAGAGTTGGGTGAATCCTATGAGTAGAAGCAAAGATTTCAGAGAAGCAGGCTGTCTCTGCATAGGATCAGCATTAATGGGGCTGTAGAAAAGAGGTAAGAGGGAGACATTGATAAACTCTGTGGTATAGGACAGGTGCATCAGATGACACATTTCTTGAAGACAAAATACTCATAATTTTCCTATTCTGATTATCAATGGGGCTGGTGTAAATATCTAACTCTGACAGGCTGCCAAATAGAACCATATATTTAGATGGCACGCAAATGTTAGGCACCTGATGTGGCTAAAGGTGAGACAAGGAGAGAAGCAGCAAATTGCCCACACTTTCAGCAAACATTGGGGGCATGCTGGGGAGTGATCACTATGTAGGTAAAAATGAGATTTTTACTTTGTCCAAAAAGCCTTGAGGCTAGCAGGAAAATTATCCACAGTTTAAGTGGATGCAAAATCTCTCATTTTGGTGTCTTTAAACATTATTTTCTACAAAGAGATTTTCTAATTAATCTGTAACACTAGGTTTCTTAAAGCAGCTTTAGTAGGACAAATGGTTATTAAATCTTAAAGGCCTTTTGAAGGAATGAAACTTTTGAGGGCTTGGCCAAGAAGTGCGGGTCAGCTTTGAATGACTGAGAAGACACGTTCAAGCTCAGCTGCAGGCTAAACTGGAAACAAAATCCTCATTTAGCATTATAAACAGTTTTGGCAATTTTGACTTCTAGAAGAACATGTCCTTCTCTCAACTCTTCTAACATGAAAGCATACAATTCCTGTTTTGGGACAGAGTTTTCCAGCCAAGTTTTGCTGATGGTAGACTAAAGAACAAGGAAGATATACTTTGAATGTATGTCTGCACAGACTTCAGAGATGCCAAATTAACAGACTGACAGAAGCAGACAGCTCTTAGGAATGGAGCTACAAAGAAAAATAGTTCCTATAAATTAGAAAAACAGAGTATGCAAAGATTTATCACCAAGTATCAAGAAAAATGATTTTTGTTTCTTTAATCAAAGTAAAAAAGAAATAAATCTACTTCATTAAAGCAATCTTAGAATAAGAGAACATTCGATTTCCAATAAAAGCTAATTTTCAAAAGCCTAAACCTAACCTTTTCAATCAATCTTTTGAAGTGTTTATGTTGGGTGGGGTAGGGCGATGTTTTCAAACCAATACAAAATACTGGAAAAGTTTGTTTGTTTGTTTGTTTGTTTGTGATGATAAAAGAAAGCCAAAATCTCTCACAAAATTTTTGTCTATGGAAAAAATTTGGTGAGCTCTTATAGTAATTCAGAGACCTCACACATTGTAAGGAACTAGCATGTAATACTGGAATCAAAATTACAGAAGAGGGAAAGAACGACAAAGGGAAAGAAGGAAGGAAGGAAATAGAAAATGAAAGAAAGAAAAAGAGNTATCTACCTTCTAATTCTAAATTCTGATCAAGACAACATAGCAACATAGCAATTTGAAAAACTACCCAGAAATCTGAGCTTAAAATACAATTTTGTTTACCAAGAGACGTAATAGGAAGGGACAGGATGAATGCCAGAGACTCAGGGGACAGCAGACATGCTCAGGGTTCCTGCCACATGTCTGCAGCCTGGTGGCTGGGCAGACCGCTCTGCCCCACAGTTGAGGACCACAGTTAGAGCACACGCAGTAGCACCAAGCAGAGCAGAGAGAGGTGTGATGAAGAGCTGCAAGATGGCCATGGTGGCAGAGGGGGCAAATGCCCTCCCCATCCCACAAATCTGAACATCGACAGCAGTGTGAGGTAGTTTTATGACTTCTGAGTGTCTAACCAAAAGGACAAGAGCTAATTCGCGTGTTTTCAGTTATGTAGGGCCATATTGCATAACCTCCCATCTGACAGGTGAAAACATTATTACCAAAGGCTCTGCAACCTTCTATGGAAGTCAGGTGGTTCACAGGAAGAGTCTGCAGTGGTCAATCTGAAGATTAATCCCTATTAGCCAAAGCTGACCTCTGCAAAATGTGGATTTGTGCCTCTTAAAGGCATGTGGGATGGGGGAGGGATGGACACATGACAGTTGAAATATGTCTCTGGCACTAAGGACTGCTGGCTGAGAGAAAAGTCTCTCTATTCTTCTGGGGCTCTAACACTCTTCCACTCCTTTTTTCAGCCCCCTACCAAGGTGTACCTTCTCTAAAGAGATGTTAGCAGATGGTCATCTGATGACTGGGAGCTTGATGACTCAGTCGAGCACTGCCTTGTATGTCTCCAGCAACTGAAAAGCTACCTTTGTAGAAAGATAGTGACCAACATGAACAAACCAGGACGCCAGAAGGAAGACAGCCATGGACAAATAAGGCAGCCTCCAAATCCATCATTTTTACTAGTGGGACCACTAGATGGTATCCATTCTCCAACTTTCCCCATTTTTTTTCATCATTTTCTTTGTCAACCTTCAGTAGCCCCAAAATATTCCTTTAAAATTTCCCATTTACTCTTAAAAACTTAGTCCAGTACTTTGGGTGTCTAAGCAAATGTATACTTTCTTTTTTTTCTTTTTCTTTTTTTAATTAATTTTTTTTCTTCCGCTAGACTTCATATATATGAAAATGCAAAAGGAGTTAGATGGGCACATCCATTGCATCTGTCACAGCTGCCCGTTGCAGAGCTCCCTAGTCGAGAAAAGAAATGCTGGCTTGGCAGCTAGGTCTGCTAGCAGCATGTTTCAGCCTCTGAATGCTTTGGCATAGGCATCTTGTAAGTGTGCGACCAGAGAAGCACAAAGGACAGCGCTGTGCAAAGCAAGAGATAAGTTCAAGGAGCAAGGACTCTAAACTCATCTTCCAAAACTAATGTTCCCAGTTAAAAGCAAAGTAAGTAGCAAGAGTAAAACATCTCTGCTTTCTTAGCAGGTGCATTAGCTAATGGAGTGACAGAGGAGCTATCACTCAGCTAATTTAGATTATAGTGAGCAGCCTGTACTTTCCGGCTAATACTGTAACAGGTGGACTCACTTACTTTTCATTGAAGGGGACAGTCTCTTTGGACTTAACTGTAAATTGCACTAATGTTTTCAGCTTCTTTGACTTCAATGATTTTACTTGGAAAGCAGCTCTTTAAAGACCCTCACCTTAAAACCAGTGTAAGGAAAGGCTCTGTCATTCCAAGTAAGTTATTACAACACTCTATTTTCACCCCCAGAGTATTTCTTCAGAACTGTAACATGTATGAATATTTTCTACAAAATAACAATGTGCACATTTTCTGCAAAATGCTAATTCGAGTTTCTGTAGCTCTTTTATTTTCTTGTAGCTGTATTTTTGATCCTTCTTTCCTCATGTGTCTAGATGTGATTTTAACCTTTGCTTTGCTTTTCCTTGTTGATGGAGAGCTGCAGTCAGACAGTAATTTGCTTTATTAGAAGCAGAAAATTTTTACCAGATAATTTTTACCATTTTTACCAGAAAAATGGCAAGAATTAATCTGGTGATTATTCTGTCTATAAAGGAAGAAAGTTTTTCATCTTCCTTGTTTTCTCATCTCTGTCACTCTTAAGAGAGCTTTAGCAATAAGCAAGGAAGAGGAATTTTGGTGGAAGAAGCTGGTGCAGTATTGCTACAGGTGCAAGGAAATCATGGTACAACACAGCTCACAGTGCTCGAAACTTAAGGCTCACTCCAGACACGACTGAAAGAAAACAAATCCTTGGACCAATAGCATTGCTCACAGCAGCTTGCCAGTGATGACTCTAGATAACCAAACCATTGTAACTGACTTCAGAAGTCCACTAGATATCTCTGATTCTGATGGATAAGAGAAAACAGAGAATTACTTCTCAGAGAAGTAATTGTGTGTCAGTAGTTGGCAGGAAAGAGTTGTGAGTTGAAGAGGACAAAGAGCAGAGATTATGCAGTGGTTTAGACTTCAAAATTTTAAATTTTAAAGAAGAGAAGGCTCATGTGATGCTCAGAAAGGTTGTTGTTCTATAGATTTATCTGACCTGTAACCGTCTGCCTCAAGTTTTCTCTATTACTTTCATAGAACAAAAATTACCCAGCTGCTTACTAGCAACCATGTGTTCTTGCACCACCAAGCTGGAATGAAAACTGGGAGAAGAGTACTACTGATGCCATGCAAGTGCCTTCATCAAGCACTTACAGACATTTGTAGGGTTGGTTTGTGCCAGTCCTGGAGCGAGCTTTAAGAGCAAATGGCAATGATATCCAGAGACATACTCAGTCTGGGGCCTATTGAAACAAACAAACAAATGAAAATGAAAAAGCAAAAATAAATAAATACAAATTATCGTATTCTAAGCAGGGCTGATGAAATTTTGCTTCTTTTGGATTTGCAGCTTCCAGCTGATTTTCTGATAGCTAGTAATATGCAGGCTGCAGCTAAGAGTTTTCCTGCAGTTTAGTCAACATGGAAGCTGTCTTCCATGATTTTTGTTTTTTTGTGACACATAAGAGAGTCATCTTCATACTGAAGCTCTGAATGAAGCATTTATCATACTTAATTGCTCCCTCCAGCTGCCCAGCTTCATACAATTTTTAAGTACTCTGCATCTGCAAGACTTCTTTTTACGAAGTTTCCTTGAAATTGGCCAGTGGGTCCTGAAAGTCATAAAAGTGCAGACTGATGCAGACAGAGACACACAGAACATGGTTATTTTTCCTTTGGCTTCAGGCTGAAATGCTGATGTGAGGCAGCAATTACAGATGAGGCTACCAAAAAACCCAACTATTTTGATTACTTAGAGCTTAACTTAGACCCCACAGAACTGTGCATTGCTCCGGTAACAATGACTTGGAGTTGTATAGCGGGCAGCTGTAAGCCTTTCATTGGCTTATGAAGTCAGGCACTGGTGAAAATGCAGCCCAGATGCTGTGAAGTGAGACAAAATAAGCTGGTTGGTACAATGCAGTGAACAGTCATGCCAAACAATTCTCACCCTTTAAGAGAAAGAAGAAGAAAGACAGGGCACCACAGAGTGTTCCTTTCCTCCTGGAGATGACAGCTACGCTTACGTCTTTGTGTCAAGTCATCACTACTCTCTCTTTTTTCTCTCTTTAGGTTTTGTCTACTGACATTTCTCAGCATCTACAAAAATGCTAGTCAGCTGGATAGAGGAGACTGTTAGGCCCTGAAATGAATGTAGATCACTCCAGAATTTGCCTAAGCCAACTTCTCCAAAGCTACTGAATTTCCAGGACCTAGAAAGCATACAAGATAATGAAAAGAAAAAAGAAGGAAAGCAAAAGAGAAAAAGACAACACTCCACTACTATTTTGTGGATAGCTTTACTTCAAAGGAACTAGGTTATTTCCTGCATCTGAACAAACTGCCATAATTCCTTTGGCATTAGTCTGACCTCTGGATTACACACTTCCATACATTAAAGTTGCACAAAACCAGCAGGTAATACAAGAACTATGAAATGTGCTACTGTTTGGAATCCTTTCTTTCAGCTAGCTACAGCAAAAAATAAAAAATATGAATGATACACGAGGAAGTGGAACAATGTGACAGTCATTCAGGATACTTCAGTCCATATTTGCTTCATGTGATGATTTCCTGACTTACTCTGGAATCAAACTTTCTATGTCTTCTGCAAATTTTTCAAGTCTTCTTTCAAAGCTGAAAGATCGAAGTGCTCAGAAGAAATGCTTGGCCACTTACCACTTGTATTTCTTAAAAGTAAATAACATTGCCAGTAAGTCCTGGACTTCCAGCATGGAAACAATTTGTGTGCTGCGTTTTAAAAGGAAGATGAGCGTGTGCCAATAAATAAATAAATAAATAAAACAGTCTGTGCTTATCTGATATATTACTCCTCAAATGGATAACTTGACATCACTCAAAAAAGTAAATAACGTGGGCCACACAAACTTAAAAAAGTAAATGTTTACTCTCTCTGACTCTGAACAAAGGTGGAATATCTCACCTCAATATATTTCAGCCCTGTGCCAATTATTTTGCTCAGGTATATCTACGCTGTGCAGCACCTGACCCCAGCGGTGTCAGCCCTGGGTCTGAGTAATAATTCTGTTGTCTCTATGTTCACTTAAGTGATTGATTACTGTTAGGTGTCTAAAGGTCACATTCAAGATTAGAGTCCAAACAGCCTGGACAGTGTACAGTTTGAAAAGATCTTACTGCCAGTCCAATATCACCTCTGAATTTCAGCTATTGCATGTGCACTAGGTTACATGAAAATCTGGCTGAGCTCTGTTACACATGGTTCTTTTATCTAGCTGATAAAGGCCTAACAAGATACAACAGGTGAAGACAGACAAATTCGGACAAGAAGTATTAATTACACTATTGAAGAAGAGTAGTTAATCATTGCAACAGAACATCTGTGCCAGTGGTAGAAAAATCCTTACTCGAAGATTCATAATAAAATCCTGTCTCCAGATAGAGTCATCAAGAAGTTTGGGAAGTGTGTTGGGTGTATGTATGCCTTAAAGATATACTCCAACCCCAGAAGAAGGTATGGGTTTGCTGGAGGAATCTATAGGTGTCTATGTGATATATGTTGCAGGAGGATATATATTGCAGGAGGTGAGCTTGGGTCACTGCAATGGCTCTTTGTTATCTATAACTCCTGGAATGACAGTCCACCTTTGTTATTTCTTGTAGCCAGCTGCCCAAACAGGGAATAATTAATGGAGACACTCAGGGGAGACAAAAAGACAAAAGAACTTGTCTTGGAGCAATAATATGATATCACCCTAGATCTCTTATTTCTCTCAGCTCCGAAATTGGATGTTCTCAAGTAGACCATGTTGTCTCTGCCTGTAGCTGGTTACACATGACTGTTCATGGAACATCTGACCTTTACTGAAACTTCTAGCCATTTAATAATAATATTTATTAATAATAATTAGACACTCGTAAGATTTTGTTCAGAAAGTGGGCAAGACCTGTTGTTAACTGATGTCTAAGCTGCTGTTAACTGCATGTAGCTTACGTCTGTATTTTGTTTCTGAGACATCATACAGTCAAACACACTTCTACACGTATTCATTTAATTTTTCTTGAATCTTCAACAGTGAGGTTTTTTAGGCTTTTTAGGGATCAGTACCATTTGGCTTAATTTGTTTCAGAAACAGTATTTAAAGCTCATTGAAGCGTTTCATGAAGTCTGATTATAGAAGTTGCAAGGCAACATACTATTATTAAAAAAAAAAAATAAGACGATGTCTTTGATACACCCTTGGGCCATGGTGGATTGCTTTGGTTATGTGATATAAACTTTCTCCTATTACTCCTTGCATTCTTATGCATCCCAAGATATGCTTATGCACAGTGTAGTTGTGCTACTCCTTGTGGCTGTGACAGTCTAAAAAAGAGGAAAAAAATGTCCATAGGAGAGGTGTTATCTTTGATCAGTCAACTTCCATCAGTGGAGAAAATGTAAATTTTCAGGTGCCTAAGTCTTTTACCTCCAATCTTTAAACAATATAGAGGATAGCATTTGTCTGCACAGAAAGGGTTCTGGATGTGATGCATCATGCAAAATCTGTGTCTTGTTTCTGAAGATCACAAAACTGTTAGGAAAATAATTCTATGTCCAGGTAGTGCATTTGACAGAATGAACCAGGCCTCACTGGGATCCCCAGCCTCTGCTCTATTACTAATAAGAGGCTGCAATATATTTAGAAGTCTTGTGAGAAGTGGCTGAGGGAAATGGGGTTGTCCAGTGTGGAAAAGAGGAGGCTCAGAGAAGACCTTATTGCACTCTACCGCTTCCTGAAAGGAGGTTGTGGTGAGGCAGAGGTCAGCCTCTTCTCCCAGGTAATAGTGATAGGGCAAGAAGGAATGGCCTCAAGTTGTGCCAGGGGAGATTCAGGTTGGATATTAGGAAAAACTCCTCTGAAAGAGTGGTCATGCACAGGAACAGGCTGCCCATGAAGGTGGTGGAGCCACCATCCCTGGAGGTGCTCAAGATGCATCTAGATGAGGTATTATGGGGCATGGTTTAGTGCTTTAATGAGTAATCTTCGTGGTTGGTGGACAGTTGGACTAGATGATGTTGGAGGTCTTTTCCAATCCTGATGATTCTATGATTCTGTCCTTGGAACTACTACATCAAGCTTTCCTGAGCTGCTGGGTACATATGGATGTGTTTACAGAACACTCCTCTAGAGTCTCCGAGGCAATATTTTAATTAGATAGTACAGACTTGACCAAATAGAGCCCTTTTCTAAAGACTCCAGAGAAGGCTTCCTGACAAGAAGTATATTGGCCAGTCAGACCTTCATAGTGCCACTTCTTTGCAATCAATTTTATTTTCAGACTTCTGCAGTCAGAATTGATTTAACTCTTTAACTGATACACTTGTAGGCCCTGCTTTGCCAGATATGGTAGAACTGCACTGTGGGTGAAATACTTCATTTAAAGAGCCACCACACTAGAGAAGGAGCTCAAAAAGTTGAAGTAAACACCCTTACCATCATTATGATGCAAGAAGCAACAGAAGTTCTATAGGAGAAATTCTGAAGAGACAGGAGAAGGAAATGCAGTTCCACCTACTCACAGTCTTGCATGTCAACACCTGACTAATTCAGCAGTATCTAACTCAACCTCTATTGTAGAGAGTTGTAGTTTCTTTCTATAGTGTATGGTAGTGTAGTCTCTTTCTACGGAGAGCTCTCTGTGTACTTTTCCTAATGGAATCTGCCTTGAAACAGCAGGGATGTCCTTCAGAGCAGCCAAAGAGGAACTTGAATGGAAGTCTTCCCTCCTGGATTTTTTGTAGTCACGTGACAGCTCTGTGTAAGTGGCATTCTGCACTTGTATCCTATTAGGACTAATCATCACCACAGTGATAAATGAAGCTCTGTGGGAGCACTATAAGTTTCTACCCACTTTATTGCAAAATATAATAGAGCTTCATTGAAGAACGGAGTTGATGCTGTGGGTAATGTGGATAGACTCTGAGCAACAGAGCTCAGTAAGCCTAGTTGCATCTGGTCCCATGAAAGAACAGCTCACAACTGACTGTGATAATTCATTTTTGCCATAACACCAGGTATTCAACTTTATCTGGCAACATTCCTGATTGTCGTTTCAACAATTGTGGCAGTGTCTGCTGTCAATTACGTTTTAAGTCTGGTCAGACCATTTCTCAACCTCCCTGGATTTTCCCTGTCCTTAAAACCCCTATTAAATCTCCCTAATGTTACAGATCTTCTTGAGTTCTTTTCAAATTCTACTTTCACCCGACTAAAGTGGCCAATTGCTCTACCTTAAAATCTATTAGCAAGCATCAAATAGAAGACTCCAATAAGAGAAATTTAAATAATTCTCATTTCAGAATTAAGTACATTTTTTCCTGTTTCCCTCTGGACCCCTTTCACTCTGATTGTTTTTCAAATTCTAACACCTTGGTACCACACCCAACAGCAGAGGTAAATGGTGTTTTTTCTTATCTGTATGCAACACTTCCTTTCTCAACTCCAGTTGTTTTAATTGAGTCGACTCAATTACATCCCAACTTACAAGCACTGACAGAAGAACAAACAAAGCCTTTTGACTTCCACAAAGGTCCTTTGCCACTTTATACGCTGCTTCCCAGCCCTGTAAACACTTTTGATAGCATCAATGGTGTAGTTCTTTCAAAAGAAGGGATGAAATTAGGAGTGGTTGTGGCTTTAGTTCTCAGTCTGAAACTAGTCCCCTATTAAAGGTCTGAAAAATTATTCCTTTCAGATTTAGGATATTTCTTCTGTCTTCTCATTCTATTACAATCCGTTTTCTAGGAATGTAGGTAGACTTGGTGGCACCCAGAATGGCTGTGTATTCATATATGTTTCTGCAGTCAATTTGATGTAGTTCAAAACACCCCTCATGAGTGTCTGCTTCACCCTAAATGTCCTCAGAACCTGCTAAGCTCTTACCACTTCTTCAGAAAATGAAGTTGTTTCATTCAAAGCAATGAAGAAACAATGTTTTCCATGTCTTTTTCTTTCACACTAGAGACATCTCTGTCATCCTCCAAGTGTGCATCCAATCCTTTGTGTCTGCACTGCAAAAGGAAGCCAGAATATACCCATCATCTACTCTCTAATAAACAGCTTGTTTGTATTTATTCATTTATTTTTAATGCTATCTGTTCTTAATATTAAATGTGTCCCTTATGGGTCTAAACCAGTTACTCGTTAAGTAATGAAAAAAATTTCAAAGGTTTGTCACATTCTTTTTATTCAGTGTAGGTGTGAGCCCTTTCACAAACTATGAGTATCCTTTCACTGTCTGACATACATACACATAGAAATGCAGGCCAAATCCAGAGCTTTGTGGAGAGGAGAGATTAAGCGTTTAAATAGATTAGTGGAAGCCTGAACTTTTGTTTTTGTGGATAAATTGAATGGATAGAACCTAGCCCACCTACAGTTAGTTTTCCAGATTTTCTGAAACAGAATGTGAATTATTTGAGCTAGATCAATAGGCAGAAATGTGGTCTGAAATAAGTGAATTGAAGGGTTTCTCTGGGATTTGCCACACATAAGCTTTTATGTGCAATTTGGAAACATATAAATTTGCTTCAAAATCCTTTTGAAGGGGCTCTCAACAAAAAGCAAATTGTCATATTATGAGCTGAAAAGCAAACACTTCAGAAAAAAACAATCTTCAGCAAAAAGATGATGAGGAGGGCATGGTAGCCTCTGCTTCAAAACTGCACAGGTTGAATCATTGCCCCTTGGGAAAGTACTAGAGTTAAGGTTATTTTCTGCTGCTCAAAGGACCATCCACTTTCTTTACACCTATGCATAAAATATAAGGAAGAAGATTGCCTCCCTGATGCAGCATGCACTGTGCCTTATAGCAACCATGCTGGCCTCATTCTACTTTTGTTCTTGTTTTTTTCTGTTTGCACATGGTTTCTCTCACCTGTAAAAACATGATGAAAGGAGCAGTATAGGTGTCAGGAGAAAGTGTGGCCAGAATGTATTAATCTTGGGCCATCCTTTCACTCCTGTTGCTGGTGAGGTGCATGGAGTTTGTCAGCTCTAAATCACGGGGCTCCTCTGGCTCTAAAAGAATGTGGAGCTACACTCTGCTTTTGGCATTCCTTCTCAAATCACAAGGATGAGCTTAATGAGAAGGAGAAGCTCATCTGCTTACAACACACAGGAGAGATCATTCAGAAGCACCATGTACTTAAGGGCAAACCCCAGCATAACAAACCTTATCTCATACGCAATTTTACAAGATTCAACACCTAACAATGAACATTCATAGAACTACACCAATAGCTTGGAGCATTAATGTGTCACAGGAATGTAGGTGACAGTAAAATGTCTGCTCTGCTCAAAAGGATTGACATACCTTCATTAATGGAAGAGAGAAATTAACGTTACTTTTTTTTGATTGATTTTACTTTTTTACGGGGTAGGTGTTTTAAACCTTGAGTTACTCTGAAGAGCAAGCTGTCAGATCTCCATGCTGAACCATATTCTCCATCAAAAAGAGGGTTTAAACAATTTTTGCAAAGATATTTAGGAGCCTAGACTAATTTATTCTTCCTTCTCTTCCAAACAAACCAATAATTGACTGAGATTTTAAATTTTAAGTCTTTTCCAGCAAAGACAAGGAACAAGGGAAGCATGGTTTGTTCTCTCATCCAGGCAGGCTGCCTATATCTCACCAACTGCAGCTCAGCCTATGGAGCCCTGGAAGAACAGTCTTGCACAAAACACAAAATATAGCTTCTAGCATTATTTCCTACAATGCTAAAATTCAACACCTAGGCCTTTCTTTTATTATTATCTTTTTTTTCACCCCTAAGTTTCAGAAACACTCATAAATGCTTACACCAAACCATGCCTGCGGCTGACTCCAACCACAGAACACTAGAAGAACCACTTCTCTAATGCTAGTACTAGTACAACAATGATTCAGATGGGATTTCTCAGGAATGCTGTGTTTTTAATGCACTCTTGTACTGGTGAAAGATGGCTGGGGGAAAAAAATATATATAAATCATAGCTCAGAAGGACTCAAATCTGGAAAAGCTAAATCTCTCCTTCTTCAAAGCAGCAGTCTTCCAGAACATCCCTAAATATTTTGAAACAAATTATACTTGGTAATGACAAAACATCTGTAAAAAAGTAGTGGTATAAAAAACAGAAATAAATTAAATTTTAACATTTTTCCCCTTGGGATCCAGTGTTAATTATTCTTGGTCATATGCATATCATAAAAATATGTTTTATGTTAACAATACTCTTTGGATATAGGACATGCACGCTGCAGAAAGGCAGATCTAGAGGGAAGGAAACAAGTATGGAATATACACAGTGGTACGGCCACTTGAGTGCATTGGCTGGTGTAACAACATCATCTATCATAGGAGTTACAGCTTGCATGCTTAGCCAAGATATTTGTGCCAGCTTTTCTGTTACTTTATAATTAATAAAGGGAGGACTAGATTGATGGTTTGGCTGAGATCTGTTATCTTATCTTTCATATGTTAACAATTTCAGAGGTTCTTTTTATTTTTTATTTCCTTATTTTGAAGGATGGAGTGGGAAGAGGTGCTATAGTGTGTAGCACAAGGCACAATTTTCTGGCCCAGCTCAGGCCTCTGGAATCTATCCCACCAGTGTGCGTTTGAAGCAGAGGATAACTTTTCATAAAGCACATCCTCCACCGAATTAAGCAAGGATGAATGCTTTCAGTGGAAAAATTACTTTGGGCCAAGAAAATCTCTGGAGAACGTTGCCATCTATCCATGCTGTCTAGGCATCACCATTACGTGAATAAAGTTAAATGCCAAATAAAGCCAAGGTGTTTGGAGGCACTAAGATTATTTCATCCTATTTGAGAATGTAATGGAGAGCAGCACAACTTTGCACCCTCACAGTCATCGGAGGAACTTCACATTGATCTATTTGCTTTCTTTGTTATTTTGTTTTGTGAACGTAACAGAAAATTGCACATTGGCACCTTAGGGCCAGTAAGGCATTTGAGTACATGCATATCTTTGAGTACAAGTCTTTTAACTCATTTAAAAATGAGAAACTGATTGTAATGTTTTCCTGAGGAAGAGCCTACATTTTCTGAAAGTATCTTTCAAATCTCTAGGCAAGGGAGCAACACCAAATCAGTCATCAAGTCTGTTAGGAAAAGTGATTTATGAAAGAGAAATCTCTCCATCATGTAACAGAAAAAATACCACATAACTTTTCTCAAATGTAACACCTAGAATAGCACCTAACCTATAGAATGTAATAATGAGCTACAGTCTGTGTTACCATCATCATAACAACAACAGCAAAAATAAACAAAAAAATTTGAAATCTTCCAACTAAAGGACAATGAAATACTAGAATCAAACTGTGGGCAGTTAACACACGCATGCGCACTTTCATACGTATATTATTCAGTGAATCTTTTCACTGCAGATATTTATTGCAAGGACATTGAGATTGTTACAAGTATTTCTTCTCCTTTTATCATCATATAAGAGGGTAGTCCACATACTAACTGCCTGCCCTGTTTCAGATTCATGGGTTGGTTGCCATAAAATTACCTGCATCACAAAATCAGGAACTTCAGCGTTTCCAGGTTCAGGAAATGAGGATTTTGCAGACAAAAACAAGTGCACTCAAATATAAACAGAGGCATGGAACTGAAGTTCTGCACAGCATGCTTCATTGGGCTTCTATTCCTTAAAATAGAAATAAATGGTGAGGAATAACACTGATAACATTGACAGACAGTTCCTTGCTGCACATGGCATGAATTTTGGAAATACTTGTAAACTAATGGCAAATAAAACAAAGCAAAACAAAACCAAACAACATTGCCACACCTAACAAACCAGTGGAAAAAAAGCAGTTGTTGCAATTCAGCTTTTTTAATTAACAACCTGCTAGTTAAATCTCTCTTGATATCTAACATGAAAAGTTTACATTTATCTTAACTTCCTGTTGTGTTCTGAGACTGATTTGCTTCTTTAAGTCCCTGTAATAAGAGTAAACAAAGCTTGGGTTATTAGTTCTTCGGGTCTTATTCATCTGATTTCACCAGATGCTGGTGGATAGTTTTGTTTAGTTTGGTGACGAGGTTAAGTTTGCCATTTTTTTTTTTTTTTTTAAAACAGACAGCAGGTTCTTTAAAGCTACTAAGAAAATGTTGTACGTCTGAGGAAACACATGCATACATATATTTGCATATCTGTCTTGAAAAAAGCTCCATTTTCTCTTCAAAGGGAATTTAAATTCTGTCCAGTCCATAAAACGCTGTGTCCCTGCAATGTGCTGAACATTTAATGCTTCAGAAAGCTGAAAATGTGATGTCTTTTAGCAGCCTACTTTGCATGCTCATATTGCCTCTTGTCTTTGTCTCTAATGTTAAGACACTTGAAGAGCGTTGCTTTTTAATGTGGATCAAATCACTATCTATTACACACTTTACAGTTAGTTTCCTTCTCATTTTCTTGCTTGAAGGGGAGTGAACATTCAGTAATGTTCATACCACCAAAACAGAAGCAGACAGCAGTTTCTTTATCCTCTCTTCACTGCAAGGAACATCCATCCCTTCAAAAGTATTTTGCAAATATGACAGTTGTGAACTATTAAATTAAGAATACTTTTCAGGGGATCTAGGTAATTAAAAACATAGTTAGATGAAATCTTTGTATGTATCACAGTTCTGAAGCAGAAAAAGCTATGCATCTGTAATTTCACAGATCTCCTAATGCTCAGCCTACAGAACAGCAACTGTCAGCGTCACTCCTTGTTCTGTGAGGCAATTCTTGTACTACTCAAGTAATTTATTACTTCGTACTTGAGTACTTTATTACTCAAAAGTAATTTTTTCAGCTCGCTCATGTCATTTTAGGAACCAAATCTTACACCCTCCTTCTCAAAAGACAACATTTCTTGCCATGTGCTGTTTACAACACTCAAAAAGCCGAAAGGAAAAATAACCCATAAGAGATTATCAGGAGGTATCCTGATATATATTCCAGATGAGTTGCTCTGCACAATATTTCCTTCCTTTTTTCAGTCTTGCATTTAGAAATGAGCATATAATGTCTTTGCTACTAGCATGCTTTGTCCATTGCGTATGCAAATGTGGAGAAATGTGACTATATTTTGTGTTGGGAAGAGCATATAAAGCAAGATGGCCATGGTATTCTGCTGTGAAAGAGCCATAAGTTGGCTCTTCAGTGGTTCTCTGTTATTCTGTCTTTCATTGTACGTATTTTCTGAATTAAAGAGCATAGGCACCAGCATCACCACAGACCCTATATAAACCATTCTGAACTTCCACAAAGACCTTTAATTTAATATTGTATTTAAGGAAAATTGATAATCTTACACTGCTTCAGCACTGCAAACAAGTCCACTAAAGTTTCCCCCAAGAAAGCAATTTCTCGTTAAATAATGCAGACATTTTTCTTTCTAGTTTTCACATAGATTTATTCAACTAAATACATGTAGATAAACACACTATTTTGTATCCTGTCATTGTTATTGCTGGTAAGAAGATAAAGATCCAACAACTTGTGTTGCTTTCTGCCTACTGTGTATATTTTTCTGTGGTGCTGAATACACAGTATTTGTGGTCTTTTTTGTTACATCTACCTCACTACTAAAGAATTTGTGAACACAAAAAGATTTATTTTATTAAGTTTTATTTCAAGAGTTTCAGTTATTCTCTTAAAACATTCTCAACAGCTAAATTGTGTCATAAAATCAATTATATTAACAACAATAGAAGAGATTAATCGAAACAATAAGGAAAATGAAAAAGCAAACAAATCTTACAAGACGAAGTTTTTTACAAAGTGTAATTTAGAGTCTTGCTTTCCCTATATTCTAATATTTTATCAGATTTGTTCATCTGATAATGCTCCACGGATTTTGGCTTCAGCCATGAAATTGGATTAGAGCTGGGAAATCTAAGAAAAAAGAGGAAATCAGGTGAATCTGAAAACATCATTGCACCATGCACACAGAAATTTAATTAGAGTGGATGAAAGCCATGCATTTCCATATATCTTGTTTGTCTCCTCTATTCAAGAGCACATTATGACTCTGTGTTTCTATTTTTGCTCTATAGATTTTGGAGAGATTGCAGTTATGGCAACTGTCCTGACTTATGCTAATGACCTTATTTGGAAGTAGTCTTGTTTGTGTCAGTGATTGTTCCAATAATCATTTGAAGTATTGCAGGGAGATAAAGATATCCCTGAAGATATCCTCCTTCCAGCTGGATCTGTGGGGATGAACACACAGGTCTCTGCAATTGTAGAAGAAATAGAATAATTCACACATCCCTCACACTGATTAACAGCCTGACTTTTGGGTTTTAAAGGAATTTGGCCTATATAATCAGTTTGCATAATGTAACAATTATAGAGTTGTAACAGGGTTCACAAAAATGCCTGGGTTTTGACCTTTTTCTTTTTCAATTATTAGTATTATAGAAAATATTCTCTGAGTTAAAAGGAAGATCCACCTCTTTAACTACAGAGCCCCAAGATTTCAAGAGAGGGTCAAGCATAACGATATGGTCTAAAATGGCCAGTGTCAATGTGGTAGTTAAAAGGGTATTTGGAAAACAGTTCCACGTGGGAAGTTCAAAGTGGTTCTGTAGCATGTTTCATGATGAGTACCAAAATGGTGTAATCCATCTGCTTCTCTCCTAGATACAAAATTTAAAAGCGCAGTGCACCGTTGCACTGAATGCAAAGGATGGCTTGATGTCTGTGGTGATGTTATGAGGATGGTTTGATGACCTTCTAGGAAAAAAACTTGTAATGCAGAGATATTTCTGTTAATCTTTACCAGTTTTACTTGTTAGTTGCATTTCTAATATGATCTGGCTTCCTGAATTGTAATCCTTGCCTTCATTATGGGTTGAAAATGGGGCTTATGATTAAGATGGTAAAAATAAGAAACATGAAAATCCAGCTTATTTCCTTGCATCGCTGTATATGGCCTTTGCAGGTCTTTGAGTCTCTTTGTAACCTGTCCCTTCTCCCATCGTGTGTTCTGCCTTTTGGACTGGAGCTCTGACATTAGTTCACTGCCTAGTCAGTAGACCTCCTGACAGGTGTGCTTGTTGGCCAGCGTATCAGAGTGATCGTTCTTGAACATGGCTACTCCAAGGTCACTACAGCCAAGGCCACCCTTGGTAATCACCACCCTCAGCAGTTCCTCCTTGTTATACACCTGAGGTGTGTCACAACTGCACTGTTGCCTACCTGGTCCACCACTTGCTCGCTCTGCTGTGGGTCATCCTCTCCTTTTTCTGGCTGTTTCTAGTGTAAAGCCATCCTCATCAGGCTGTCGTGTCCTCTGGTAAAAGAATTTTGTGTCAGGCGAAGTGCAGATTTTGAGTATAAACACAGCTTAGTCCCTTCTGGGCCAGTATCTGCATTATGAAGTGCAACAAAAGAGATCTGTCTTTTCTCTCCTACCTCACTGCCTTTGTTACCCAAATTCAGAGCAACTTTCCTTTCCACTCTCTTCACATGCTTTTAAGAGCCTAAGAATGAATAATTTATAAACACAGGCCCTCATACACTAATGAGTGTTTTGGAGGCTCACCTGTTACCTAACTGCAGAGAGTAGCAGTCTATGACAAGCCTGGTAAGAAATCTCCTCTGTTGCAAGTGACAGTGCATTGTGTTTTAATTCTGATGTCCTCAGTTGGGTCCCTAGTGTAGAGTGAAGATGACAGCTATTTCACACTTACGTTGTAGTTATTTTAGTTGTGCACACCTTTTTCTTCTTGCTCTTTCTTCATTCCTGGGAATTTTTTAGGTTTCTTACCTTGGGAACAAACACAGTGCTTTTTTACACAGCTTCTAAAATTTTCAAGAAAATTGATTTTTTTTTTTAAAGCATTGATAAAGTCGTGTCAGCTTGCTTTCATGGACTTGTTATTTCACAAATTAAAATCTCTGGACCATGCAAGAGAGTCTGAAAGCCTTCTGAGAGCTGGAAAAGGGAAACTTTTTGAGTGGATCTTTTATATCATTTAGCTAATGCATTGTTAGGTGTGGTATACAATATCCATTTCTTGCTGCAAGCAATCTGTGCTTACTTAAACACCTTATCCTCCTTTCTTTTTTTCTGGCTCATCCTAGAGGAAAGCCATAGCATCTAGCTGTTTTACACTAAGATATCTTTATACTGCTTGAAAATGTATCAGAGGTATGAATGTGAACATGAAGTACTACCAGAAGACACCTAAGGTTTATAAAAATACAACCTGTTGCATTGAGATTTTAATGACATAAAGCTGTGAGGTTCAGAGATTATCATAAAATATTGAAAAAAATAGCAATAAGAAAGAAGGGTGCGCTGAAGCCTTTTGCTACATATATGACAATTTTGATAGGAGTTATTCAGTATTTTTAAGGTAAAAAAAAATCCCTATGACTATGACTGAAAATCACCTCATCATCTGACATCTGAAGTTGAATGCTGTTTCACAAGAAGTGCAGACATCCCTTGTGCCAGGCTGTGAGCTCAATCCCTGTTGCATGGAACAAGGCCACTGAGTCAGGAGAGTCCTTCTCAGTCTGCTGGGATGGCCATGGGATGGGGCTTACCACATGGCAGTGACCTGTGCTTCCTTCCTGAACCTCTGACCACCAGCTTGTACCTGTGTTGATCACCCGACAATTCAGCTACACTTTCTTTTCTCTTTTATTCACCCATTTCTCTCCCTATGAAGATTTGTTGTCTTTGGATGGATTTTCTGTTAAATCTCAGCTTTACTGAACCTGCCACTAACCTCCAGTTCTCTCAACACTGACTGCTCTCTCACAGTCATCCTGGATAACATCCCTGTTGTGTACGAAACAGGCACACATTGCCCTTGATTGAAGAGCAGCCAGGACACACTAAAACCACAGGTTCTTTCCCCCAGACACTCCTCTACCCCTCGCAACTACTCTGAGTGTAACTGGATCTTTCAGGAGCACCATGTTAAACATGCTGACTGTGTGCTCTTTGAATTAAAAGAGGTCAGCATCAATCCTCTCCACCCAACCCCAAATGCCTGAGCAGGGCAAAGGTGTCTGGGGTTTTCATTTTGTTTTGTTTTCCTTCTGTGCTTAACCTAACAGCCTGGGTCACTGACAACCAATCTCACAGCTACAAACAAGCCTACAGTAAAAGAAAGGAAAAGAAAGAAGCGTGGCTCACTGGTTGCTTCAAAGGCTTGTTGGATGGTGTAGGGGAGGGGAGAGAAAGCAAATATGTACGCTACTGTGTTTGTGAAAGAGCAACAAATGGCATATGAAATTCCTCCATTCTGTGCTGGCGAGGTGAGGCCAGAATCAATATTGGCATTAGGTACACCGAACAGATGTTTCTAATGAATTTTGTTAGTTGAGGACTGGTAATGGCAAAAGATATATGAACTAGTGACACCAGTATGCTGCTGCGTGATTAAATGTTACACAGTCCTTCATACCTGCGGATAATAGCTGTGCACTTTCAACAGCAAAGAAGGACTGAGCTGCTTTTCCCCTTTGCTCCCCTGTTGTGAGTGAAGTCTACCCTTCATTCTGATTAATTCTGTCATAAAAGCTCCCTACAAGGCCAATGTGGTTTCTGCTATTTGACAGTATTTAAACTTTAAGGAAAGTAAATAGCACCATCAGACCTCAGCAGGTGTCAGGAAGGAAATGAGACCTAGGTACACTGCAGGGCTATTTGGACACCTCAGTTCTACTGAAGATCCCTGACCTCATTCACACTTACACTGCTATTACATTCCCTTTTAACATCGGCCTGGCACTGCAGCCCAGCTACATTTCAGCTCCAGAATACCCTTTTCATGTGCAGAGCCAGGTGAGCAGTACGCGGTGTAAGAGGGATTTAGGCTGACTGACATTCAGAACAGAATAGGAAATTGATTCATAAGACATTTATGAAGTGTCTTGCCCTCCACATAAAGAGATGAAGGCAGACTATTTTCACAAGAGAGGATGAAAAGCTCACAGTAGTAATTCTTACTCTCTTTTACAGCAGTTTAGGCCTGGACAACCCCCCAAAATCTTGAATTTAATCACTTTTTTAAGCCTCAGAGCAAGTTTTCTTAAACACAATGAAAGCTGTAGCTGGGTGTTGCAACCCTTCCAGTCTCTTTCTAGCAGGATTAAGTGTTCTCTGCATGAGAAACTCAAAATGGGGCCAAAAAGACCGAGAGGAACACCACTCCTATGAGCTGTGCCTGATGCAGCATTTCTGCAGGCTTTGTTGTGCTCTCAGAAATCCCTTTCTTTCAGATACAGCAGGTTGCTCTATGGAGCCTCCTCCAGTAGCTGGAAACAACATCAGCTTTATCCAAGATCCTTGTTAGAAGTGAAGAAAAGACCTCTGAAGCTAAAACTCATAACTGAGTTTGAGCTAAATTAACAAGCAAAGACTTGGCTTTCATTTTAACTTCTTGTGGCTAATGATTTCCCTGGAATTTGAAAAACATTCTCAAGAAGTTTCCATTTTCATGTTCTACAAACTCCCTAGCAGTCTGATTTGAAGACCAGTAAAACCTGTGAGAGTCCTTCAGCAGACTGCAGATCACTGAGTGCAGGTGAGTTTCTGCCCAGGGTAGTGCAATTTCTAAGACCACTCTATTCACGTAGGGACTGTGCAATGGGATTAAAGAAGCCAAGAGGGTGGTTTCTCCGCTAGCATTGCCCCATGCAGCATACCTGATCTCAACTGTGGGAAGAAGCAGCTTTAGAGCTATGACATTCACCTACACATCACACTGTGTCCGTCTGCTGCACTGGCACATCATCCTTGCGCAGCTGTGCATGTTGCAATTGCATCTCTCACTTGTCCTTTAGGTAAGAAGTAATAGCGACCTTCAAGTCTGACAGCCTTTCCCAAATTGTTGCAATGAGCAATGAAAAACTCATTAAAAACAGTCAGATCATTTCCCTCCTCACATACATACATACTGGTGTGTCTTCTCATGGCATAGCTCTCTCTTGCAATCTGATTTAATCAAACCTTTTGTTTTTCTCCTACTACCAGGTGGAGTGATAGGTTATCGTTACTCTGATTCAACTCAACACATGGTTCAAATATGAATCTGAAGACAGAATAATCACTGCCTGCAATAGAAAGCCACATCTGGCTTCCCTTCTCCTCATAAAAATGGAGTGATGGCTTCAGGTAACTCTCATTTGATGTCATGTTTTGGAGGGAAAAGCTTTTCCGTCAAATTATTTCATTTTTTGAGAATGGAAAAATTAAGGGAAAAGTAATTCAACAGAATCTAGTTTAATGAGTTTATTTCCTTGAAGCACATGCAAACAGCTTTTCCTCAACAATATATAAAACAGCTTCGATTCTATTTGTTTAGACTTCAAAAAATTATATGTTGTTAAAGTACAGTATTTTAAACTGAATGAAATATTGAAATAAATGAACCTATGAATCATATTTAGTAAGATTTCAGCAAAAATCAGGTAGCGGAAGAATTAACATCTTCCAGCTATTTCACTTCAAAAATTATACTGATTTTCCTGAAGAGTCTGCTTTCTGGTCAGCAGCCTCCGAAAAATTTCAGAAAAGAGGTAGTATTTGGATAAGACCAACAAAATGAACAAAAACAGAAAAAGAAATCAATGCCCCTCCAAAAATCACCCTTATGACCATTGAAAACAGAGGAATGTAATGAGAAGAACAACATTGGTAGTCTTCTGTTTCCGTAACCCATATCTGTTGGTGCTAGGTAATGCAGGGGATGCAGATTTGATTTTCTACTATTTTAGTGTGTGAGCGCTGGAATATCTTAGTTTGACCTCGTTCAGGCCCCACAGCTAGTACATTTGCTGTAAAACAAAGTTTCACTTGAGATAATCAACTGCTTTTCCTAGCATGTGAGCGTGCTCCTTCTGAAGCACCTGCATGCTTGGTTAGTGTCACATCTCCACAGTTGTGGAAGTCTCCCTGTAACAAACTACAGCAAAGGTCTGATTCCCATTTTAATTCCCTTGCACAAAGTCAAAACTTTGCCATCTGTCTGTACTTGGTAAGAGGAATTGCAGGGACTCTTCTGGGAATTCTGTTCCCTGGCAGCCAGCTTGCAGATACACAAGGCACTGTTGATTCAGCCCAGGATGTACTCACACCAATCAGTTTTAGGCAGTCCCCTTGGGGGTCAGTGGAACCCACTGCTCTCCGCAATAGAGAGAAACACCTAGGTCTAGCACGGGTATCCCTTATTAGATCAAGTTCTCCCTTTGCCACACAAGTAGAGCACCATGTGGCTTCAAAGTCAGAGTAGTCATCCCAAGAGAAACCCAAAATCAAAGCGAGATCCAACAAAAGACATAATTAAACCGAAACAAACAAACAAACAAAAAAACCACCAAACACCCCAAACCTAAAATAAAACCTCAACCCTGATGCAGTAACTCTGATTCCTCACTTGAAGAAGTATTCTGTGTTTTAAAAATATGCAACCACCTCAGGGGCTGGTCCTGGACAGCTTCCAGTATTACTGGATGCTATTTTTAAAGCAGTTCCTTCCCCCCACACCCCATGCTGTGTCACAGGACACTGCCACATTGATCTCAGGCCTGTGAATATTTGATGAGAAATCACATGGCCATCAAGAAAACCACACCCCTGGAGAAAAACTGCTTCATCAATGTCCATTATTCTTATGTTCAAGTATGCATTGAACAGTTCTAAGACTCAGCACTTTTCCTTATTGTCTCCCCCCACCCATGCAGAAACAGTCTTTACACTACGAGATTGCAAAACAGATTTTTCTGTTTCTGTTTAAACTCTGAATAACTCCACCAATCCATGGAGTCATAATCTTCTGAATGTGCTGGTATTGTTTTCAGGGATTATGGTAGAAATGCCCCAAAAGTTCAAACAAACACACATGTCAAGCTCCACAGCTCTAGGAAAAGATATTTTATTATATGTGCCACCAAATATTTAAGTAGTAAGTCAATATAAACACATACCTTATTTCTCACATTTACACTGCAGCATTGGTTCTGTCTGTAGAAAAGAGTAAACAGAAACCCTGTTTGCTCACTGCACCTTATCACCATATCATCAGTCATGAGAAAAGTCATTTGTTCTAAATGGCTGAAAGTACATGGGGTAATCACCTGCAGCCCACAAGCACTAGGCCTGATTTTATTCCTCCAGTAGAAGTTTTCACTTGCTGACCCCTGTTCTGATCACAATCCAGAATGCCTGATTTGGGTCTGAAGTCAGAGGGGTGTCTGGTTCGTGGTTCAGAGACTTTGCAAAAAAAACTTCCTTTATTTTCTTCTGCCATGAAGCTGCAGCCAGCTCAGTGTAGAAAATGCAAAGGTTCCAAGGCCTTAGGAACACAAAAGCTGCTATGCAGAATCTCCCCAGCCATCACAAACACCAAAGCCTGCGAGGAAGCCTCAGCAGCTCTTTTGGAGAACTGCATAATCTCGGGGAAGGAAGGGCCACTGGAAAGCTAGTTGAGCCTTTCCCGGGTTTAGCCTCTACCTCTGCTGAGCGTGCCACTCACCATCTTATGTACATTTTTAGGTATCTCCTCACCAAAGAGAGACAAAATGGTGAAACACTTTTACGAAAGTCATGTGATGAAGGAGAATGAAAACACTGGGAATTTTCAAAGGAATTGTATTCTGCTCAGATTCAACTAGTTAATTTTCTTCCAAAGTGCGACACTCAGGAGAAAGTTGAAGAAACACCCTTCAGTGAGCTCTGCATATGGCATTTCTTGTTTCCTGTGAAAAACTGCTTCTGTTTTTGCGGGCAGGACACCCTGAATGCAGCAGACCAACTACTCTCATCCATTACAAGCTGAAAACAAGTCTGCAACCCAGCCAGCTGCTGCGCAGCACACAGGGCACTTGTGTCTAGTTAAAGAGCCACCAGCTTCAATTCTGAACATTATGGTTTACTCACCACTGCTGTGGAGAACTCTGTGGGTTAATTTTAGCAGCGTGGCCAATTAGAGACCAGCAACTTGCCTATCTGTGGATGTCAATCAAGACAAATACATTTATTAACAAAAGAACTCTGGCATGTAGCACTTGTTTTATTTAAAAAAAAATCATTTACATCTCCCAACTTTTTTTCTTTAATTAGTTTAAATATTAAACCTCTGTTACATCCTGGTAAGGAAAGAGGTAGTAAAAGAAACACACTGTAACTTTAAACTGTTCTTGACTGTGAGTCAAAGAGAACCCTGTTGAAATAGATTATTCCACCTCTGCAGAGAAAACAGTCAGGAGGTGGAAAACTGGAGCCATGCACTGGGGACTGGTGTCTGTAACAGGCTGATGGTCATCTGTGTCATCTCTAAATCCCAGCAGGTGTATATGCAGAGTTACGGCACCTTCCAGTAGGCAGCTGGCACCACTGTTAAATACTTCGTGGCAATACGTGAATGCAGAGATGGCCACAAGAATGCACTACACATGCTGTGCTGAGGTCTCATTTAACTGTCTGAAGCCAAGGGAAGTTCCATGGAGACTGCTGAGGACATGTGCTGCATAAAGCAGCTTTTGACTGCTCAGTGACTCAGAGGAAAACCCAGGGTGCTCATTATAAAATGTGGTAAGATCACTTCTAAAAATGAGTTTCCACATTCCCTCTTTGTCTTTTCTTTCTTGGTCAGCTCAGCGCAAGCTCCTCCTTCCAGCTCTGCCCCAGGCCCTCAGTCCTGTCTCCAGACAAGGCCAGATCTTTTGTGTCCTACTCAGCCCCGCTGGCAGAAACATCCCCCACCACGCTGACCTGTATGGGCTGAGGGGAGCAGGGCTGTGAGGTGCAGGTGCTGCGCACAGCAACCTGAGCTGTCCTGGGCTCATTAGCAGTTCCATGGTGGCTTAAGACCATCACCGTGCCAGGCTGGTGCAGGGCAGTGGCTTCTTGGGAGTCTGAGCTGCATCTGTGAGAGAAACAGAGAAACGGGCATAGACCAGGACCCAGCTGCATGCCCACACCCTTACCAATTGTTTATGTATTTCTTTTACACAATAAGATACACAATGTATGGACTTTGGCGTTCTTCCCTAATGAAAATTCAGGTCTACTGCTTGTACTAGTAAGAACTTACCTATGCTTTGCCTAACCCTGCACTACCCTCTTTTATTTTGTGTAAATAAAAGGGAGAAACAAGAAGATCCAGTCTAATCTTAGTGCTCTTCTTGAGTTTGCCCCTCTTCTCACTACACCTACAGGTTGCAGGAGGCTCTGCACACTGTTCAGGGATGCTGTCTAGCCTAGTCAAGTCCAAGCCACTACGGATAATTTGTGTTATAGCAATTACATGCCAAGGAACTTCCTCTGGGAGGAACAGAGACAGTCGGCTGCCAGCAAGGCACTCTACAAGGAAGGGATTATATCCTGGACCAAAAATTTGCTTTCAACAGAGCCTTCTCACGCTTACATTGCAACAGAAAAAACTGCTGTGCCTCAGCCACTCCCTCTAAGCACAGTTGCTCTGTGCTCACTTCCCACAGAGGGATGCAGGGACTTACGCTGCAGGGGCCTCTTCGTAGCAGCTCATTAAGGGCTCCAGAGTCTCATGGATGAGCACAGAAACTGTCTGGGCTTTAATCTGGAGTATAGTGGTACCACTGGTAGACTGAAACTTGCGCTCAAGACTGGGTATTAACCATCTGATCAACTCCTTAGTCCCACACAGCTAAGTGGCTTCAGCCTTCCTTCTTTCTTTCCTTCCTGAGCCATTTTTTGGTTCTTAAATCTGAGCTAATGGTTACTCTGCTGGTGTTGAAGGCTGTGTTTGGGCTGCTAAATGACAAGCAGAAGAGGGAGCGAAGGAACAAACTCAGATGACACAATGTATGCTTTTACCAGGCACATGACAGAAGAAAGTGAAGTTCCAAGAAGCAGTGAATATAAGCCAATGATATATATTGCTTTGTACAGGCCTTGAATCAAACACTCCCAGATATCACCCATTATTAAAAATACTGTCCCTGAAGAGATCAGTTTTTAAGGCCATTCCAACTGCAGTGAACTTTGTTCAGTCCAAGGGACTGCATTTATTTTTCTCAGGGAAGCAAACTTTCAATTATTCATAACTTGAAGTAAGGACTCCTCTCTGCCAAGTATCATTAACGTGCACAGAAAAAGCAGTATGATCATCATACATGAACAGATTTTTAGCTACATCTAATATTGCTCTCTCTTTCCAAAAAAGCTTATCTGACCATAGCAATAATATATTTTAGAAGTAAGTTTTGCTTAGCATTCTCATGGCATGCCTCAAGCTCCATTTTCAGCCAAAGAGAGGAAACTGCTATATGCCAGTGGTACATGGAATGTTTATTTCCTCAGCATCACCAGTCAGACCACAAAGAACTTACAAGCCCAGAATACAACCTTAGCCACTGTAAAAATATCCAAAAAATAGAAGGCCAGATTGTGAATTCCGTAGAGTTTCACCAGCTGAAGATGTAATCCAAATTTAATGTGTAACACAGTCTGTTTATCTGTCTAAGATAGGTTACAGCTTGACATAGCGTTGCCAAGACTGTCAAGTGATGGAATCTAAATATTTTGACTGTGATGATTAGACCACTAACATATTCTGTCTTTCTAATAGTTTCTTAAGTTTCATTTTATTAAATATACACTGCAGGGAATAATCCTGTACTGGCAATGGAAGTAACATGAAGAGCTATTACTTCAAGAACTCCTATGTCTCATGTTTCCGTGATTCCAAATGGATATAATTTTAATCTGTTGGAGAGTGCAAACTAGAGCTGATAATGGTAAACCCTGTGTTATTTTTCACTGGGGCCAAAAGCCAATCAACCAAAACTCTTCCCAAAGTGACTTTATAATTTAGTTATAAATCGTTGGGGAAAATGAAGAATAAAAAGAGAAAGAAAAAGGTTTATGAAGTACACACTAACAGGCTCCATCTGGGAGCAATAATTCTCCAAATGGACATTGTTTTATCTAATCAATCAAACTTGTTAAACACAACAAAAACCCTTCATGTGTGTAATGGAGGAATATAGCAGCTGCTTAGATCATCACTGGAAATTTTCTTACTATCCAACAAATATAGCCCTCTGCCCTCCCAAATTTCTGGTCACATAGTAAAGAGTACATCAGAAAGAGAGGAACCATGCACTCAATTCCTGTTTTTCCTGATTGGTCTAAGTCTGGAAAATTATCTATTAGAATCACAGTCTTTCCAGTAGTGGTCTACATTTACACTCTGCTGTATTTAGTTCTTAGAAGCAGGAATCTTCAATATCATGGCTTAAGTCAGTTATTGCATATCAAATGCCCATATGATCCAAAGCACATCAAGACTTCTAGGCTTAGCCAGACTTGAGTTAGCCCAGCTTTTACTATCAAAGATGAACCTTTTTCCACTGTCAGTGAATGCTCCCCCACAGTTAACGCTCATCTCAAATTATGAATTTACTTACTATGAGCAAGCTTTTCCAAGCCAGAAGTGTAATTGTGCTTACAGAATTAAAAATGCTCTTGCTAGCATCTTCTCTGACCAAGCAGAGGAAGAATTTTGTCAAAGCCTGCAATTACAGTTAATTATTATTTCAGCTTTTATTTATTTAATCTTATTACACAGAATGTCTTCCTGACTTCCACAAATGATAAAAATAGTTAGCTCATCAACTTCAAGCTTCAAGAGACTGTGGCCTGATTTCAGATGTGCTGATAAGCAACTGGCTATCCCTACTGACATCGAACAGTCACCACTGGTTACTTAGCACTACTGAGAAAATTGCTTATTTAGGTAGTTTAGTGAGTATTTAAATGCCCATTTTTGCATTTTACTTAGCCAAAAGTCTTAAAATCAAAAAACTCCAGCAATATTTCTGCTAATTCTCCTTTTGATACACAGATGAAAAGAAAAGGCTGTTTTTGCAAAGCAGCTGCTTGGGGATATCTTTAGGAATGTCGGGAGGTTTGTTTTGTTTCGTTTTACATATATGTGAGCAAACAACACTAGTGCAGCAGTGTCTGTTGGAAGAACCGTGACAATTCCTGTTGGTGCCATGCCAAACAATTAAAGATGTCTGCAGTGAAAGCACTTTGTACACCACGTAAATGCTCCCTCAGAAGGAAAAAAACGTGTTCATCTTTGTACAAGTACACTATGCCAGAGGCAGCATATGGAAAGAAAGACTAGACTCTCCCTGTGGCCGTCATGCAATAGCTAGCAGTTTCTTGAAGCCATGCGTGATAACTTTACCCACTCTTGTGGCACCTGTCTCTCTCCAGAGCTCTCTGCTCTCCGCCCCCTGGCAGGTCACAGTTCCCAGAATCTCCCTCTCTAGAGTGAATGCACAGAATTACACCCTGCAAGGACAACTATGCTAATGTCAAAGCTAATTTCACATCCTGCAGCAGAGAGAATTACTGATAATATCCTGTTATGACCATAAGGTTGATCTTGAGAGGAGGAAAGGTTGTCCTTTGTGTTTTCCTTTTCTGCACTGATTTTCTTCTGGATATTCCTCCTGAAAATTCAGAGATGTATGGATATGGAAAAAAAAAGAAATTCTATGCCAGACAAAAAAAAAAATGGAAAAAATGCTTTGCTTTCTCATGTAATTTGTGACAGGTCAGAAGGAAAAAAAATGCTGTGAACAGAAAAACACAAGAGTATTTTATTCCCAGAATTACTGAAATCTTTTTTGCTTATTTCCACAGAAAGAATGGGGAAGATCTGTCTGTCTGCAGGCACGTGTGGAAATTTCATGAGTGAGTTATATGACTTTTGGGAACGTGTAGTAGAGAGATCAGAAAGTAGAGAGCACTGAGCATCTTTACAAACCAACAGGGTTAAATGTAACAGAAAGTTCATATTCATATCAGCTGAGTTCACAATTGGTCTCTGATCAGAATAAAACCCTGCCTTTTCCCTGGGAGCTAGCTCCTGCATCATGGAGCAGTGTGGGCTGGGCCAAGCAAACACAAGCTGTGCTGGGCTGTACTGCTCCCTGCCAGAAACAGCGCAACATCGTCGCTCTTCTCTCTCTGCTTTTGCTGTAGTTCACAAGAACTATTTTTTCAAGGGAAGGAAGGCTTCCAAGTTTTGCTGATCTACAAGTTGCCTCATGCTTAATACTTTGATAACCTGAGGGCTCTTGGTGGAGACAGAGGAAAGCAGAGAGCAATTTTTATGTTTGCTCATTTTGGAGGCTCCCTTGAAAATAGAAAGCACTGATTATTTTTGTTTATATGTGCTTCCTCCTCAGTAAACAGTTGATTTACTGCTGTTTGCAACGAAAGTTTAGCACAAGTCATGAGCAGCTAACAGCAGCTGGTAGGATTTGTATAAAAGATAATAAAACTAGAGTGATATAAAACTAGAGTCAGTTCACTACAGCAATTTATTAGTCTATATGTTAAAAAAAATCAGAAGAGTTTCAATGAAAAAGCTCTGCTTTTCAGCTTGACTAATCCTGTATAATTTTCTGTCCTCTGTAAGTCTTGATTTAAAAGCACATATAGCAAGGTAAAACAGGTTTTATCAAGTTCAATCTTAAATGAGCACAAGAATACATAGTACAATTTTGAATTTTCAACAAGATCTTCATTCTTTTCTGGTACAATAAATCTATAAAGATCCAGTGAAAACATTTTGAATTTTGGAAGCAGATAATAAGTAATGGAAGTAACATGCGGTAAAAGTATTAAGACTGCTCCGAAAGTAATGGCTCCTATGTAATTAGGTTCGCCCACAGTGTCAGAGGCAGATGTTGGAACCTTCCCAGCAGTATCCATTCCATTTTGTTGCTGTGTGACAGATGGCAGCAGAGGGACAGCCTGACCAAATGGTGACCGACATGGAAATGCAGATGAAGCAAAGGTGTGGAATTGAATTCCTCCATGCATTAAAAACAGCACCCATTGACATTCATTGATGCTTGCTGAACTTTGATGGAGACCAAACAGGGGATGTGAACACAGTGAGGCAGAGGTGGTGTGCTTCAGCAGTGGCGATAACAACCTGAAAGACAGGCCATGTTCTGGATGGCCATGCACAGCTGTCCCACCATGAAATAAATTGTCTCCATCAGCTCATCCAAGCGAATCAGCAGATTATGACCAAGGAACTGTACAGAGCTGAATGTCAGCTTCAATACATTGGAAACAGTGGTGGCAATTTTGGAATATTGCAAAGTTCTTTTCTGGTGGGTCCCAAAAATGCTCACACAGAAGCAGAACAAACATCGTATGCAAGTTTGTCAGGACCTATTGAACCAATACAAGCCTGAAAGTGACAGTTTCCTGGATCACATCATTACCATTGATGAGACACAGTGTCACCACTATGAGCCAGAGTCAAAATAGCAGTCCATGGAGTGGTGATGTGAATTTCCCACTGAAGAAAAAGTTCAAAAACAGCCATCAGTGGGTAAAGTGATGTGCACTGTCTTTTGGGGTAGACGAGGAAGGGGTGATCCTTCCGGATTTCCTGGAACCTGGACAAACCATCAGCTCTGACCACTACATCACAACACTGACTGAGCTGAAGGCTCGAACTTCCGGAGTCAGGTCAGAGAAGAAGACAGCCTTTCTCTTGCAACATGATAACACCAGGCCCCATACCAGTTTGAAGACCATGAAGCACATGGCCAGTCTTGGCTAGGCTGTCCTACCACACCCATCATACTGTCCAGATTTGGCGCCTTCAGATTTCCATCTGTTCGGTCCAATGAAAGATGGACTCTGTGGGCACCATTTTCCAAGCAATGATATTGTCATAGCAGCTGTGAAACAGTGGGTCATCTCTGCTGGTGCAGATTTTTACAACTGTGGCATGCAGGCTCTTTTTCATCACTGGTGAAAATGCATAGCTGATGGTGGTGACTATGTTGAAAAAGAGTGTTTTGTAGCTAAGAATTTGTCCTTACACAGTGTTACTGCACTTTTTGTATCTGTTGAGGGTTCCATGGAAATAAATAAGAAGCTTCACTTTTAGAGCTACCCATGTATTAAAAAAAACATACTGAAGCACAAACTAAGTTTTGCCTCAAATATTAAAAAGCTAAAAGTGCATTTTATTGCTTTGGGTTTTGCTCCTAATGTATCTCCATTAACTTTTGAGTTGCATTTCCCTCAGACAAACTTAGTCAAGACAAAGGGGAGATTGTAAAGATGATCTCGTTCTGCATGCCTGAAATGACAACATAGGCAATACCTAAGCAACCTGATATGTTCAGATGAAAGAGCTTTTCTCTATAATCTTACAGCAATATGGCTACCATACAACTCCTTCATCAATGTATTTAAGAATCTCAAAACTCCACACAGCGCAGTGTCTTTGGCTTCCTGAATGTTTTCAGTCTTTTTCCATACAGTAGATTGCATCCTCTTCAAGAGATAGCTGATGCTAGTAATAGAGCATTCATAAACTCAGTGCTTTTCACTCCATAAATGTTTAGGTTACTTCTTTGTGCCAGCCACAAAGTTTGATTTGAAAGGACAAGCAAGATATTTTGTTATAAGATTTTGTTTTCCATCAAATAACAGCTTTTTGGGTTATGTGAGGAGAAAAATGTAGTTTCACCAGCTCTGCTAAGAGCCTCTTGCACTATCACAGATGGAGGCAGGAAACAGGGCCAGAAAGTTTTGCCTACCAAGCTCTCATAAGAGTCCCAACAACTGTTTCCTCAATTACTACAAACAATCCAGGGCTGCTGAACATGTGTATACCACTAATACAGGTGACTCAAAGCGTGTTCAATTTGGAGAAGCACTCAAAAGGCTGAGTTACAGAGCTGAACCATATTCTTAAGTTTCAAATCCCATATAAGCTTGACTTTCTTGTTTCTTTATGGAACACGCAGTCTATAAATAGCCCTTGTCTCCTGAGAAACACTTTGAAGACAGTTCTGTTAATACCTTCTTTCCCACTTGACCACTTTGCACGTATGCACAATGAGTTGTTGTTATGTGTTTCCATGCAGAAAGAACAACTGCAACTGGTCTGGAAAGACTTTCGTTAGAGGAAGGAAAGAGGTAAAAAAAGAACAGAAGGAAAAAGCCCTGTTGGAGAGCACAGAGAGTACAGACTTCTGTGCACAGTGATCATCTGGTCCCTAACTACAGGGGCAGCTGCTACCCTGTGATTTTGTGTGTTCTGAGCTGCTGCGGACAAAATCCCCAAACCACAGCAAAAACATAGCTGCAAACACCATGACTGCAGGTCCCACAGGACAAATTAATTTACACACTTTTGAACAAGCCAGAGCAGAAACAGAAGCAAAGTAGCACTCCCTTGCAGAGACATGCTTTTTCTATAATGAGCAAACAGATCAAAAATAATTAGCAAAGATAAGTGGCTTAGCATGTTAACAGTCTCCCCAGAAAAACATAATTACTATCTCCTTTAGGTTTCTAGAGCCATCAGTATCCTGCTAGGTGCTGTTGTAAACTCAGTTACAACCCTGTACATCTTAAAGGCACTCAGCAGTTTGCAGTGCCCTCAGCTTATCTCTATTGGCTTTGCATCTGACTGTAAATTGCATCACAGAACAAGCTCCATCAGCATGCCAAGCAACGTAAACTGGCACAAAACTGAAAATGGTTTAAAAGTTTAATTAATTAAGTCTAATTTTAGCTCCAAATTTTAGCTTACCAAAAAGATACACCAAACAGCATTTTCTTAAAACACACCAAACGCTAAACTCTGAATATTTATGCTCCCCAAATACTCCTGAGTGATGAAAAGAAGCAAAGGCACTTTCAGAGTTTGGTCATGGTGCTCTATAATGGACACAGCTCATTCGTTTTTCAGGTCAAGGATCCAGAGATACATATACGGCATTTAAAGCACAGATAAATGTAGCTTCTAACAGACTGGGAAGAGAGCTTCTTTGATGTAAGGTGATGGAGGTCAGCCCGGTAATCAGGGCTCAGAGGACTTGCAGAAGGCAAGAAAATGTGGAACATCTCTGAAGTTATGGGAAATGTAACTAAAATTTCACTGACTTGGCAAATGGAGGAAAAGAAAAAATTTCAGGTCACTCACTTCTCCATCCAGTCCTTTCAGGTAAACAGCCTGCATCAAGGCTTCCCTTGCCCTTTGCCCATTTATCTCTTTTCATCCCCTTCCTCTTTCTCCAGCTGTTATGTCCATTCCCAGGCCTGTACTCCTTTCACAACTTCCTTCCATATCTCATTCTGTCTCTTATCTGGTGTGTTTACATCTACATTTTATAAGAACTACTTACTGATAGTCCTATCTCCAGTCAAAGTCTTCTTTCTTTCTAAACTCTCCATAATTTACATTGTGTTTCATACTTACACACTATTCCCTCACTCCCTGCCTCTGTAGTATCTGTCTTGGTGATGGATTGTGAGCTATTGAAGACCAATTAGGATTTCATGACCCTCAGATTCACAGTAATACAATAAAAATGGTTACAAGTAAAGTGACATATCTGTCTTCACTTTCCATAGGTCTATCTGTTACCTTGCCAGAAAAATGGATCTTGGCTATGTGCTAAAGATGCTTCTTTTACACACATCCTTTCTATTTTTACCCACTTATTTTTACCTTCCAGATTATGGACAGTCCTGCAATGACAACATATAGTGGTATATCCCATTTAATTACTTCACAGGGGCCAGAAACTCCTCCACACTCCAGAACAATCCTCTGGCTGACTCAGCCTGCTGGCTGAAAGGACAAGTACCCAACTGCTTGTACTTACAGAAAGATCATAGAATCATAGAATGGTTGGATTGGAAGGGAACTCAAAGTCCATCCAGACCCAATTCCCTCCCATGTACTCCACCCACCAGATCAGGCTGCCCAGAGCCCACCTAACCTGGTCTTGAGCACCTCCAGGGATGGGGCACCCACAGCTCTCTGGGCAGCTGTGCCAGGGCCTCATTTCCCTCTCAGTGAAAAATTTCCCTGACATCTAATCTAAATCTCCCCTCTTTCAGTTTAAAACTGTTCCCCCTTGTCCTATCACCATCTACTCATGTAAAAAGCTGGTCTCCCTCCTGTTTACATGCTTCCTTCAGGTATGGGAAGGCCACAATGAGGTCTCTCCACAGCCTTCTCTTCTCCAGGCTGAACAAGGCCAGCTGCCTCAGCTTTTCTTCATAGGAAAGGTGCTCCAGCCCTGGATATCTGAGGGAGATCTGCCTGCTTTTCCTTCTAGCTTCAGCAAGATGAGTGAGACACCTGGTCTAGGCCTTCACTGTTGCCTTCAAGTGCAGGGAAATCACAGGTGCTTTGCAGCATCACATACCACCTTCCCAGAGGTGTTCATACTGCTGTGGCCATGAACACTGTTCTCACCACTTGCTTTGAGTGTGGAGAAGACACACAGAGCTCTAGCTTGTTGTATATATGTGCTAATGAGATTATAAAATCAGTGGGAGTAATTGTGGCTTTTTGTGACTTCTGTGGAAATGCAGAAACAGGAGGTACTGATTACTGAGTTTGTGGGAGGCCCCCAGACCTGCCAAAAGTACTTTTACAGACAGGAGTCTAATGGACAGCTGCATGACTCCCCCCAGCCCTTCGAGCCTGGCTGAGGCACTGCAGGGCTGGTGCACTCTGTGCTGTAGCTGTAGGACAACAGAGGGAGAGAAAGGGACAAAACCACGGTGTGGGGCCCAGCACACTGCTCTGCAGTTCAGCAGTGTGACTGTGATGCAGTGATTAACAGAGCTGATGATTTCCAGCTTGTGGTTTAATTCCACAGCATGTCAAAGTGTTACCTAACTTCTATCAGTCTTGCTGAGTATGTGTTAGGTCTCCACATCATCTTTTATTTTCTATTGGCTGGATTATAGCATGTCTCTGGATAACATTCCTAGGAATAAGCACAGAAAACTTGCCACCTCAGCTCTGACACAGATATGAGCCTGATTTGGAACCTATCACTTGTTCTACCTGCTCCTTTATTTTCTGCATACTGAGCAACAACTTGTTTCCTCAGCACTTGCTGAAATCATTTTGATTTTCTTTCTTGTCAGTTGCACTGGGAAAAACATAGGTAGAATTCAACAGTTGCATTTTGTAGAGGGGAGTTGGAGGAAGATGTGGAGCAAGCTAGAACAGAGAAAGAAAGTCATGGCCCTTTCAAAAAAACTATGCACACATTTAAGTGACTAACATTATCAGAAGGTACATGCAAGTATTGGTGGTCTTGATGCCTGGCTGGTAAAAAGAATGAATACATCTTCTTATCCCCTCTAAAGTCCTTTACAGCTCATGAACTCCAAATTTATCATCATCAGACTCTACCCACTGGCTTTTCCTGAAGGAGGAATGTATATAGAGCTCTAAGCTTCATTATATTTCACATAGTTAAAGTTAACAAGAGTCATTCTCTAGCCTTGTTTCTTACAAGGATTATTATTATTTTTTCTTAATTATTCGTGGTGTAATTCTTTATCCCTGAAAAACTACTCTGAATCAGGGTAATGGAAGTACGTTCTTCACATAGTGGCTGAAACACATCTGCAAGTTAACAGATAATGCAGCTTTTTTGTTATAAAAATGGGCATGATTTGTGATTCTCGAATAACAGTTATAATAGTGGGGAAAATATAAATGTTGTAAATGTAAAAAATTGATGATGTTGAGTATTAAAAGTGCTACTCCACAAACATGAAGAAAATCTTGATTCATGCCTACATGTAAAATTTTTCAGAAATTTCTCAANGATATGAAACTTTATGTAAGACAATATTTGTAACCATAAAATACTCAAATTTTCAACTTTCAGAAGTGGGAATGTGGAAAAAGGATGAACCTCTACTTTCATATTTATCATTTCACATGACACGTGCACGTAATATTTTTTTTTCATTTTGACTAGTTTCTTTACTATTGGTTAAACAGGTGTGGCTCAGAATAAGCTGAAAGGCAGTTGCTGCCCTCGGCAAGCAGCCATTTTGTGTTAACAATGACAAGATTAACAGCAAGAAAATCGGAGGTGGAGCTTTTTGAAAGCTTGTCAGATTCTTGTTTCATGGAAGCAAAGAAATCTGTGGGTGGTACAAAATCAGCCCTTGCTATAGGCAAACTCAAGAAATTCAACTCTAGAATTAGAAATCAGTTGCCTACACATTTTTTTGCCATATCTATATTATTATGATTGACTATAAGAGAACCCGTGTGTGGTAAAGAATCTACTAGTGTCTTTCATGAATGCTGAGGAAATCACAAGATCTTACAAACTGGCTTGCAGTGACTGTCTAAAAGTTCATCTTCTTCTCTGCAGCTGAACTCCTTTGATTTTGTCATCAGATTTGGAAGGTCATGAGATCATGTATGTTTGCGGCATTGCTAGTACTAGTTTATTTAAGCAGAAGAAATACTACCATTGGGCTGTAGTTAATTTTAATTAACTGTTGTAACACCCAAAGGGAGTACTAGAGGCTTTTACCAATGTTATGTTCCCTCAGCAGACATACTGATGGCCTTCTAATTGTTTCCCAAAATGTAATTATATAGCGACCCATGGGATTAGCATAACTAATCATAAACATAACCAGATATCTCTAATGTCAGAGACTTATATTTCACTTGAAACTAGAGGTAAGGAACTCTGGTGATTTTTATTTATTCTGAAATTAATGATCCAACTTCAGTTCACTTTAGCCAAGTTCTTGTTTTATTCCTTTATGGCTTTGGTAGAAGCTTTTAAAGAACTGAGCTTTGATATCTTTAGTTTAGTTGTAATTGTTGCCAACTCCTGCGAGCACTCTCAAGTTCCTACACTTCAGTAATTCCCTGGAAGTCAACAGCAATATTAGCATGTCTAAATCTTGGCAACTTTCATTCCTGAGACCCCTTAATAAGCCAAATGATTTTCTAAAGAGCCAAGCAATTGGTGGTTACAACACAGTACAGCAAGACAGCATTAAAAAGACAGGCGTTGCTCCTACAATCCCTTACACCCACCAAATAAGAATGAGAGTTCCCAAAGGCAAAGTGACTGCAACATGGCAGCTGCTCCAGCCAGAGCTGGGACCCAGGGCTTCAGCTCTCTTCTCACTGCTCTCTATCCAGCATCTGAATAGTTAATTAAATGGGGATTGGTGCACACAACAGAGTCAGGACAAACCTAAGGGTGTAACTGGACAACACAGCTAAGCCAATCAACCTACAGCTAGCTACCTCCAGAATGGCCAGGCCTCCTGCATATGTCTGTTTCACCCATTGGGCAGATGAGGCCATGTAATCTGACGCAGCTGTGAGGCACCAGGCTGGCAGAACATGAATCTTACAGAAACACTGGGATTGCTTGCTGCCAGTGGCCCTCTTGAAGCTGTTCACTGCTGGGACAGCGGTGCTGGGACAGGGGGAGTATGCATGCACAGGCAGGTAGGGCACAGGAGTGTTCCATAGGGTACTGTCAGGCCTTCGGGTAGCTATAGCTCCACTGTTAAACCACACAAATATCCACAGGCATACTTCTAATTAATTCTGCCAAGAAGTGCAAACCAACTTGTGCTGTTTGCTAATGGGCAGTTGGAAAACACCCTTTACTTTCCCTCTGCTTTGAGTGTCTGCCTTTCTACTGGCATCCCTACTTCTTAGCAAGCAGCAAATGAGCCAGGAATAATTATGCTCATCCGGGTCCAGTTCTGAGGGAGTAGAGCCAGCTTGTTTAAATCAGAGGCAGAGTAACGTCCATCCAAAGCCCTGAGAACAACAGACCTGAAATACCTTACACGTGCCATTTCCAGGTAGAATTTACCCAAGCTGTTCCGTGTTCAATACAGCAAAATGCTAATCAACACATGCAATTAATTAGTGTCTATACATAGGCCCTGGAGCCTTAATTAACATTCCTCTCTGATTAAATTATCACTGATGATTCCAAGTCTCAGGTGAAACTGAGTGTCGGAAGTTTTTTGTGCTTGATCTTCCACCCCCCTATCTCCCAAGACTTCAAAGCAAACATAAAGTCCATTTCCCAAATCTAATGAATCTTTGCCACTGTCCTTTATTTCCTTGGCCATATTTCCTGCAGTAAAAATCCCGAATCTAGGAGTTTTGCATGTTTCATTGTCCCTTGATATCACCAGGTCCTGCTTAAGATGCTAATCGATTATTTTTCAATTTTAGAAAGTCATTGGTTTTATATTTGAGCTGTTTCACAAAGACAAGGTAAGATAACCTCTATTAGAACATACAGCTGTGTAGGTCACTCTGAAAGTAATGCCTCCTATTTCATAGAATCATGGAATGGTTTAGGTTGAAAGGGACCTTAGAGATCCTCTTGTTCTAACATCCTTGCTATGGGCAAGGACACCTCCCACTAGACCAGGTTGCCCAAAGCCCCATCCAGCCTGGCCTTGAACACTTCCAGGGAGGAGGCATCCACAACTTCTCCAGGCAACCTGTTCCAGTGTCTCACCACCCTCACAGTGAAGAATTCGTTCCTTATATCTAGTCTAAATCTACCTTCTTCCAGTTTATAGCCAGTTTATAGCCCTTGTCCTATCAGTACATGCCCCTGTAAAAAGTCCCTCCCCAGCTTTCCTGTAGGCCCCTTCAGGTACTGGAAGGCTGCTACAAGGTCCCCCTGCAGCCTTCTCTTCTCCGGGCTGAACAGCCCGAACTCTCTCAGCCAGTCCTCGTACAGGAGGTGCTCTAGTCCTCTGATCGTCTTCGTGGCCCTCCTCTGGACCCTCTCCAACAGCTCAATGCCCTTCTTACCTTGAGGGCCCCAGAATTGGTTGCAGTACTCCAGGTGGGTTCTCAGGAGAGCAGAGAAGGACAGAATCCCCTCCCTCAACCTGCTGGCCACGCTTCTCTTGATGCAGCCCATGATGCGGTTGGCCTTCTGGGCTGCAAGCGCACACTGCCGGCTCATGTTGAGTTTCTCATCAATGGACCCCCCTAAATCTTTCTCTTCAGGGCTACTCTCAAGACATTCTCCACCCAGCCTGTATTTGTGTTTGGGATTGCCCTGACCCAGGTGCAGGACCTTGCACTTGGCTTTGTTGAATTTCATGAGGTTGGCATGGGTCCACCTCCCAAGCCTGTCCTGGTCTCTCTTGATGGCAGCCCTTCCCTCTGGCGCGTCGACTGCACCACACAGCTTGGTGTCATCCGTGAACTTGCTGAGGGTGCACTTGATCCTGCTGCCCACATCACTGACAAAAATGTTAAACACCACTGGTCCCAGTACTGATCCCTGAGGAACACCACTCGTCACCGGTCTCCATTTGGACATTGGGCCATTGACTGCAACTCTCTGAGTGCGTCCATCCAGCCATTTCCTTATCCAGCGAGTGGTTCGTCCATCAAACTCATATTTATCCAATTTATCAACCAGGATGTTGTGCGGGACAGTGTCAAATGCCTTGCACAAGTCCAGGTAGATGACATCGGTTGCTTTCCTTTTATCTTCTGTTGCTGTAACTCCATCATAAAAGGCCACCAGGTTTGTCAGGCTCAATTTGCCCTTGGTGAAGCCATGTTGGTTACCACCAATTGCCTCATCTTGATTTTCCATGTGACTTACTAGAACCTTCAGGAGGATCTGTTCCATGATCTTGCCAGGCACAGAGGTGAGATTGACTGGTCTGTAGTTTCCTGGATCTTCTTTTTCTCCTTTCTTGAAAATGGGGGTTATGCTCCCCCTTCTCCAGTCAGTGGGAACTTCACTGGGCTGCCATGACCTTTCAAATGTGATGGATAGTGGCTTGGCAACCTCATCCACCAGTTCCCTCAGAACCCATGGATGGATCTCATTGGGGCCCATGAACTTGTATACCTTCAGGTTCTTTAGACGGTCTCGATCTTTATCTTCACTTACAGTGGGCAGATCTTCCTTCTCCCAGTTCTTATCTTCTATTTCTGCAACTTGAGCAGTGCAGCTAGAGTCCTTGCTGGTGAAGACTGAAGCAAAGGAGTCATTTAGCACCTTAGCCTTCTTCACATCCCTCATGACCAGGTCTCCAGTTTTCTTTTGTAGAAGGCCTGCAACTTTTGTAACTCCTTTTGTATTTTTGTCATGAATCTCCCAACTGTTTCAACCACTGAAAAGGAAACTAACCATAAATCTATCTAAATCTGTATTTGTAACCAAAAATCTGTTTCCTCAAAATCAAATTGGTTTTAAAAAAATCAAAAAAAATCTAAAAGCATTCTAAAGCACTGCAAAAACTCACATTAATATATTGCACTTTGATAAAATCTGGACTTTTCTTTTCAAAAATTAGGCTAGACAGAAGCCTGCTCAGCCATCTCATGTGATGAACAAACGTGTCCAAGTATTGGATGAAGTACTTGGAAAACTACCAGGCTGAGATGATTAACAGTGAGGAAAGAAGTATTTACTTCTCGGTTCTCAGCCAAAGTTCTTGTTACGTATAAAAGCATGATGATTTGATAGCTGACATCAACCTTTAAAGTCCAGATGATTAATTTGTTTTACTAACTCTGTTATCACCTCCATCAAGGGAACTACCTTAGGGTCAAACTGATAATAGTAGGTCCCTAAAATTAAATTTTCAAAGGTACTGAAGTAACGGGAATATCTTGGGGGTTCTCACTCATAGGGTTATGTGTGATGAAAAGTACCAAACTTCAGCTACGCAAGCTGAAAAAGTTTCCCATACACAAGTTTTCTCTAAAATGAAGACAATAGCATATCTTTATCTCTTAGATGAAATGCATGTTGAGAAATGTGGTTGGATACTCAAGTGGAATTTTTTACAGGTATGCAAAGATCTTTGTATAAAAATGTGTGTTGATTTAGATCATTATCTTAGTAAACTGTCGTATAATGATAACTGATTTGGTCAAGATAATAATTTCTACTGATTTGCAACTTGCTAACATTTTTGTGATTTTGATTTTAGTCTTTAAAACAGTGAAAAATAAGTATTTCAAAATCTTATAAATTTGCATAAGGTGGGAGACAAATTTCCTTCTCATCTCCTTTGCTTATCTCTATCTCCATGTGAATTGTCATTCACCTTTTAGCTCATCTTTATTTTATAGGCATTTCTTTTTCACCTTTTGATAGTTCTCTACAGCTATCCAGACTTAATAAGTTTCACCATAGTTTGCTACTACAGTTCTCTATCAAAAGGAAAACAAATGTTTAGGTATAGTAATGAGAATATTGCATCAGAATGAGGGAAAGTAACAATTTATTACAAAATCTAGCTGAGAAATCTCCAATTTGATATGGTGTCAGTGTAACTTATAATTGGCAAACAACTTTGAGAAGGGTTTATTTTCTCAGAAGGTCATTTTTTTGTGGAAAAAGAAGGAAAAAAACCAACAGCTTTTAGTGTTTGCTACCTTTGAAAAGATATGAGTTACTAGAAAAGGCAGAAAACTAAATATGTTTTATCCACTAGCTTATATTTTACTGAGGTATAAAAACAGCCTCCAAGCAACCATCCCTCTATGCCTTTGCGTGAGCCATTTAGGACACTTTTTGTTGCTCTCCTCCTGAGTAGGCTCTAGGACAAGTATTGGCTGGCAAGCAGATGTGGCAGAGCGGAGGAGCTGTGAAGTAGGTTTTCAAGGGAGGAGGGAAATTGAATGAAAGAGATGAACTATTTCTCATGGCCAGGAGATGTTGATGCTGTTTCATGGTCCAAGTATGGCAAAAGATTTAGATGCAAGGAATGGATGGAGGCATCCCCTCTTTTTAACCTGTGGCTTACCACAGGACCAGAAGTTGCTGCTATCTGAGCTCAGCAAACAAAGACAGGTTTGGGCCCTAATGCTTCTTTAATGCTGACTGTTCACACTCAGTATGCAAAAAGTGCTCAGCAGAAGGCAGACAAATGGGCTTTCCTCATTTTGTTGGGGCTTGTTGCTGCTGTTAACCTTTTGTTTGCAAGGGCTCTTTGTCTCCCTGTTCTGGATAATACTCATCTTTCAAGTGCTTATGCTTGACTTTCGGCAGTGCACAGAGAACTATTTGTGATGATTACTCAGCAATTTCTAGGGCAGAATGCAGTGAACCACCTTTTGCAATAAATATTTCTTTATGAGGCTTGGGCTGTAAAACAATACCCGCTTGGAGCATTCTGCTTAAGCTTCCCTGTTGCTAAAGTTGATTGATGGAGTCGTCAAAGGACACAGATCCCTGCCCTTCCTTTACAAGCATTTCCTACGTGATTTTTTAGAGACTTACTTGTTGAGTCAGTGTTATATTAAAGAGTCTCCATAGCTACAGGTCTTAGCTCAGAATGCTCACCAGTCACTATCTATCTCTGTGTATACAGATGTGAAATACTCTCGTTTCATGCCCCACACAAAATTTCTAGTCGTAGAGAGAGAACAGTAGGTCTGAGTGCAGCCAAAGTCAGGCACCAACTCTTGTCTGAAAATGACTTCTGTTTGCTTAGTGGAGAGCCGTAGCTAGATTAGAAAATCATTGGACAAATTCCTACTGAGAAAGCACCTCAAAAGCAGTGTCATGAAGACACACATAGGATCAGTAGGCAAGTGAAGGAATCAACAGATTTCTTCAGTGTCTGGTGGCTGAGGTATTAAAACTTGAAATAAAGGAAAAAAAAAAAGGGAAGATAGTAAGGGTGACCCCACATATCCTTCACCCTCCTAACTTGCACTGAGGAATGATTTCTCAAGAATAAGGAAAGGCGCAAAGGCAAAAAATTCTGCTACTCCATTCCATACCTGTGGTGATGAAGTGGAAAAAGGCAACAAGTTTGTATGAGCAGACCACTGAGATATGGAGGTTTTGCAGGGCAGATAAGTAGCAATCAGCCTGAATCTCTTTGGTGTCCTGCTGTTGCTCATTGCCAAACATCTTGGTTTGACAGCAAGAAGCCCTGAAGAGATGTCTGAAGATGTTCATAAATGACTCCTTTGCTTCATAAATATTTTTGTTGGACACCATGATGCAGGGATGTGACAGATCCCATCTGTGGTGCAAACCTTGTCTGTTCATGGGTAAATATGAGCCTAATCCACGTAACACAAACCTTTGACACGGATTCAATCATTTCAAGCTCACACAATGTATGAAAACAAGAAAACCTACGTGTCGGACTAACCTACCCAGAGCTTTCTGGAACTCCACAGGTTCCAGCCCTGAAAAGTTAATTTCTTTTTGCCCATTAAACCTCTCTTCCATGTCAGGACATGATCTCCATGCATATTCCCTCCATTTTACCTCTTTCTCTCTCTGTTCCTTTGCCACATATCTCAGACATTCTGCAATTTATTACCAGGAAACCAACAGGTGCTTGACAAATGGCAATTTGCCTGCTATTAATTGCTGGGAAACTGCTCGCTCAGAGATCTTATCCGTTCATTTTCTACTGCTTATACTAATTGGCATTCCTGATTGGTGATAAGGAAGAAGAATAATCAGATAAATGGAACGTTTTGACTGATGTAATCTTTGCAGCAAATACCTGTACAGCAATAATCAAAACTGTGCAGGAACTGCAGGAAGATTTGCATAGAGGTTGCTCATGGTTTTCAGAGTTGGTGAATTATCATACCCCTTTCAAGAGCTAGCTGTGATATCAGCAAAAGCTAGAATGTATCACTTTAGAAGATGTTAATTAGCACTGCCAAAGTCCATTCTCCAATGTCCAACAACTTCAGAAAGCCTCCAAAGCCCTTTGAGGAAATTACACAGGCTCGTTGTTGGAAGCAACTTGAGTAAATTGTTCCGCAGGTGAGCAGGACCTGCACACACTCCCCAACGACCTCTTCCCAAAGAGGCAAACCCTGCCATCCCTGCGGATGCTATTTTTGCAGCAGCTCAGTGCAGACTCTGCAGGTGCCAGTCTCTGAGATGCACACAATCCAGGAGGTGCTCAGAGACTCTGCCTGCGAAGCCCAGGCTCTGCAGGGTGAAGACGTTTCAACTCATAACAATCAATTACACAAGCCCTGGTGCTCATCTGCTCTGCTAACACAAGTCAAGATAGATCCCCACCAGGCAAGACAGCAGAAATGAACAATAGATGGGGCTGCTCAGGAAAATATATCTCAACAAGAGCCTTTAGAAATATTTATTTTATAAGCAAGGATTAAAGTCCTTTAATTTGTTATGGAAAAAAATTTGAAGTAATATTGCATTGGGTAACTGTTTCAGACTTGTCTTCTATGATAGATGAATAATGAATAAAAATCTGGAATTAGTCTAGGCCAGACAAGAAAAGTTTCCTGAATGCTGACCATTGAGATTTTAATGTAAATGGAAGTAGCACGTATTTTGCTGGAGTCTGTATGTTTGCAAAGGAAATGCAACATGCTGTTAAGGTAACAGCAGTGAGAAAGCAGAACATCTTGCTGGTTTGCAGGTTCAGAGATCTGAGTAAATGATGTCTGAGGTTTGCTAATACTCATTCACACTTTCAAATGAGTGTCTTTTCTGTTTGTTCACACCTTTTCTGTTTTGCCTTTCTGGTGACTCTTTCAATGAGCAGCATTGCTAACAAGAGCTTTGATCCTGATGACAAATTCAAAGCCATTGTGTGGAGTTTCAGCAGAACATCAGGTTCCATCAGTATCCAGGAATACCCCCTGGTGAAGGCCAGGTCTGAAAAACTGTTTCAGCTCATTTTGAAATAGAAATATATCACACAATTATACATATTCTCATCATAGTAGCTTATATGGTACTTGATAGATATAAACATTAGGACATGTTTGCAAATAAATCGCAAACCCTACAAGAAAAGACATGTTTGAATGAAATGTGTGGCCATTTTAAAGCAAGAGAAAGGACAGGGTTCTTCTAGCTGCCACTCTTCAGAAAAATAATCACCTGAGAAGGCGAGAATCTATCACGTTCTTGATTTAGCTATTCTCCTTTTCTCCTTGTTTTGCAGCCCTGCATCTGACATCAGGAGCCTCTCCTGCTGCAGATTCTCCACAGACAAGAATATCTGCACTTTGTAGTCTCACTTTTTGCCAAAACAAGCAGGCAGTATGTCTACAGACTGTTATAATCAGCTACAGCAAACAACTAAGCTTTCTTACAACAAATGAACCAAACAGAGAGTGAGCATTTGGCCTCTTCATTTCCTTCCTTGTTACTTCTTCTTAGTGTTCTTTCTTTCCTTTCTTATTTTTTTTTTTAATTGAATTACGTTATACAGGCTTTAAAAAACAAAACCAAATCAAATCAGGTCACTCCCTCTTTCTGCAAAATTGATATCCTATGACAATTTGATTTCAAAAATGCCTCTACTTCTTGAGAGTTTATGTTATCAGAGAAATCTCAGGTCCTTGGCCTGTGCAGAAATCCTTATGTGATGAGAACTTTTCTACTTGATAAATTCTAGCTTTAGGCAGTATTTCACAAATGCTGCTGGAATACTCATTCACTATGAAAGGTGATGACAGAGGACACATGACTGCTACTACAAAAAAAAAAAAAGTAGCAACTGCTTTAAAAAGGTTAAGTCCACCTGCTGATGAGTGCCTCCAGTCACGTGTGATTCTGTGCTACAAAATAGTTGAAGGTCTAAACACCAGGAAACACTTCTTTACTCTGTGGGTGAGAAAGCACACGGCACAGGTTGCTGAGAGAGGTTGTGGAGTCTCCTCCTTGGAGATCTCCAAAAGCCACCTGGACATGGCCTGGGCACCCTGCTCTGGGTGTCCCTGCTGGAGCAGGGGTTGGGCCTGATGGACCCAGAGGTCCTGCCAGCCTCAGCCACTTTGTGATTTTGTGATTGTCTGGCCCTTGGTACCTTTATGGACTTAACACTGAAAATGATTTGAAAAGAAATTCACAGTGAGGCAGAGATATGCAGAGATAAGCAGTTTATTTCAGGTGAAATAAGGGCATTTACTTAACTTCCTGGAACACCTCAGTTTTGTCCCAAAACTTTCTACCTCCTCCTCACATAAATTTATCATTCCTTCCTTCCTTCTTCTTCAGAGAGACATTTATACTGGAGAGGAGCTCTTACTGGAGATCCTGAGAGACTCATTATCCTGAAGTTGAGTATTCACCTGTATTTGAAGCTTCCCACCCAAGTGCTTAACCATCCCTTCACTTGGACTCTTTAACCCTGATCCTCATCACCTACTTGATCTGTGCCTTCTCCAAAACTAAATGCAGTAAAAGGGAAACCTTCAGGCAAAAACTTGTGCTTGGCCTTTCTGAATTTCTTCTTGCCTGCATGAAAGAGAACGACACAGAAAGAAAAATTTCCAGGCTGCCATCCAGAACGTTTCTGCCATGCTGCTCAGGAACCTGCCCTCTGTGCCAGGACACATGCTGCATGGTTTGCTCTCCTGACAATGTCAGCAGGTCCTCAGGGCAAGTCAGTTTCTTCCCTTTCTGCTCATCCTTTATTGACCTCACTTACACTTCAGAAAAGAGAGTGCTATCAATGTCTTCATGCTCTGTATGCAATAGTTCTAGGACTTGATTTCATTCCAGATCTCAAGCCACACCACAATCTAGACATTAACAGTGCCCAAGACTATGTGGAGTGAAAACTAGTAGATACCCCCATATTTACTATTTCAGACAGGCAGTGCTTTGGGGTTTGTTTCTTCTTCAACTAGGTTCAGTCTTTAACTAAGCTAGAGTTTTCAAAGTGTCTGGCTCCTGGCCTAATGCTAGTCCAGGGGAAACGGGATGGTCACAGTGGTAGCAATATGTACATTGGATTCTTAGTCAGATGTGGTTGTTCTATTCTTGGTTTATCTGTCCATATGTTCTTCCAAAAGAAGAGAAAGCAGTGTGGTAACAATTTGCTTGAAAAGGCCACTGATTTCTTAGTCAAATGGACTAAGGAGTTTGTTCAATTTTCATCCAAATGTTAAAAAATAAATAAACAGTCGCCAGCCAGTGCTATACTAATCAGCTCTGACTGAATGTTGCATTGCTGGGGTAGCTGGGCATACGCTGGGAGTTCTCAGGTTCGGTTTTTCTTTCAGTTTCCTTTGATTATATCAGTTGGGACTGGGTCACATTACAGCTGTGCTGGCAGTGGCATGCTTGTCAGGGAAGTCCTCTTTCCTGAGTGATTCCAGGCTGTGAAGTGGAAGTAACTCTGACTGGTTGCAAGTGCCCCCGCTCACGCCATGCAGGACTGGGCTGGGACAATGCGCACCAGCAGCAGTGAGATGCGGAGCCACCACCCTTCACAGCTTCTTTTGAGAGAAGATCAGCTGTGGTTTAAGGAAAAGAAAAGAATGGATCCTTCTGTGGTCATAATACTGATGGTGCAACTAAAGCACAGAGTAACTTACCTTTGTGAACCCAACATCAGCCTTTCATTTTTCAGACATCTTAGTTTCTCCACTTGAATGTCTAAAGGATCTTGAAGAAGAAGCCAAGAGTAACTCTGTCAAGACACAATAATTCACTCCTCTGTATCGATCATTTGATTTACAGCCGTGAAAATACACAAAATCAACAGAAGTTACCAAAACTTCTCTTAATTTCCCTGATTGAGAAATTTAGTAATTCAGGATATCTTACTTATTTTCATCCTAACAAATCTAGTTTGACAATGTTCATCTGCCTTGGATGTTGGCTCTCCATACAGCTAAGCTTTACAGTTGCATGCATGGAAACATTTGTAAGATCACACTTAAGCCTGAGTGAAGTTAGTAATACTGAAGAAAGATCCTGTTGACTCACAGGTTTTCACATAATCTAATCTCTTTTTCATGAATAATGTTGTTTTCTAGAAATACTCCATTCTCAGTCTTAGAAAATCTAAGTATTTCATATCCAGAAACTATTTCAATGTTTTGTTACAAGATGTCTAAAGGGATCATCATTGTCAACATTCAATTTCTATTTATTTATTTATTTATTAAAGCTGGGACCTTCCAGAGTTAAAACTTGGGAAGACAGTCTTCTGGCTGTGTTTGATATCCTACTACTTTTATGCAGAACAGTAGATCTTTACTGGAACAGAAATTGTTATTTGGCAAAGATCTCTGTTAACTGCTATCATTATTCACTAAAATATTGCTGACATGCAAATACAAAGTGCATTCACACTGGGTTAAAATAATACTGAAAAGGATGAGTCACAGTTTTGTTCTGTATTGTGGTTCTGCGGATACCTACATACCTGTATACAAACTGATGGACATTGGAAAAATCCGACCTTTACAATTTGACAGGTACTTTGAGGTACTTCCTCAATAAAGCTTTTTTGTTTCTGTCTTACAGAGAGAGACAATGCCACTAGCCATGACTGGCTGATCACAGTGGAGAGTGAAAACTTGCATTTTATGCTGTCAATTAATCCTTCCACAAGAAAGAAGAATATTGGAAGTGTTTTCTGATTCTTCACAACAATCAATTCATAAGTTCACAATAGGTTTGAAAAAACTATGCTCTCTCCTGGGATCTTGCAGAGACAAAAGGCAAGGTCAGATTTCACTGTGCTCACTTCTGTGGGTGGTGCTTTGCAAGCCTTGAGCATCTGAAATGGTGGCAGGAGCAGGGGTCTGTCCAGGATGGCCACTGGCACAGCTGTTTCATGGGGGTCTTCTTGGGGACCATTTCCTCACCTTGGCTTAGAGAGGCCCCAGGTGAAGCCCAAAGCTCAGCCTTGCAGAGAGAGACACTTAAGTGACACTGGAAATCCCTTCTTCAGCTGTAACCTGATCTAACATGGGCTAAGCCTGGGTAGGATAATGTTCTGACTTACTCAGTGAAGACCTACAGAGAGTATAATGTGGTGAACCAATCAGTGAAATTTACTCTATTTACATATACATGCCAATAGGTATGTTTCATACACATTTTATGACTATATCCTTTCTCTTCCATCCTGGCAAAGCTTTTCAAATCTTTGTCTCCCATTCTGTCAAGTTTTGCCTGTACAACAGCAAGTGTGAGGTTAGACTTCACACCACAAATAACTTGGGGCTAAACTACGTAGGATTATTCCTTGCAGAAAAATAATTAAGTTCAACCTTTGTTCAAATCACCAGTTTGAGCTCATAGATAAACTCATTTTAGCTAATGCAGCTGTTCTCTGTGCTTTGCTGATTGTTTATCTCTGCAGTGAATATTACTTGGAAGAATATATTTTCTTCTATCTGGCAACTGAGACAGAAGATGTTTGCACCTGTTTACAAGCTCCTTGGATATTTCATTTTTCAGGCTGAATTTTATTACTTAAAGTAACTGAGTACTTGAATAGTCTGAGGGTTTTTTGAAACTGTCTTCTATTCCAGAGTCAGTAAAAACACTGAATTGAAACCTAGTAAAAAAATCCTTTTTTCCCCCTGTATTCTCTGCCAAAGTCCTATCAAGAAAGCATCTCTACTATTACCACTTTACTGTTTCAATAAATGCTTTCAATCCAGGACCAGATTCTAGACCTCACAACTAACTTAATATTTGTCACTCATGGCATGCAATTGGTCATGCAGCGATGATTCAGACGGTGTTACTTCAATGGACTGGATGATTAACCAGTTTCCTTCCCTTTACAGAGTTAAGCAAAAGTTCTGAAAGGTACTAACATATGAGAAAGTTTGGGGATTCTTTTAGGGTTGTGAAGAATATTCACTCATTTGTTCTAACAGCAGGAAATGGAGGATAGAACTAGGCTGCATGTGACAGTAAACCGAAGCAGAGACTTACACGAAAAATGTGCAAGTGCTTCAAGCCTTTTCCCATTTCATTATTATGGAGCACTGCCTCAGTCATCGAGATTTCAGCTTCCTTTGGAGTTATAGGAGTCAAAATGCATAGCAAACTGCGTGGGCTTTCAGCCAGGAAGTAGACACAAGTTCTTTCCTTTAAGCAGCATGGAGTCTTCCTCGCCCAGGAGCCGCCCTTGTTTGATCCCAAAATGCAGGAAACAAAGTCAGGAGGAAGCCTTTTGCCCTTCTGCATCTCGTTTCCTTACCTGGCCAGCAGCAGGAAGTGCAGAGATAGGCTGAGTGACAAAGGCTGCTCTAACAAGATTGCGAAAGTTGCTCCCTTCCTTTTAGGAGCTTTTCTCTCCCCGTCTTTTTGATTCTCTGTGCCACCTGGCAAGCTGTTCTGTCTCCCCACGGGCCCATTAGTCTTTGCAATACCTGAAATGCATCAAACTTGGCCAGCTCATGGAGTTATCTGATGATATAAATTCTGCGTGCTGAAATACGTGGAGAAGAGATTTCCAGTTTGAGGCTAAGCAATATAAGATTATGAAAAAAAAAACACATTCGCTGGCAAGGATGAAGTGACTGTAACATAGGAAAGGAATGAAGCATTCTAGCTGTCCAGTTTTGTGCTGTTTACCATAATTATAATCTCTGGACAGACACTCAGCATTATGGAAAGCTTTGGCATGATTTATCAAGTGACCACAACCTGAACAATGTCTTTTCTTATTGCTGCAATGACATTGAAAATTCATAGCTAGTGTCTGTGATTCGTTATCAGATGGGTGGATCTGGAAGTTCCTAAGGCTTCTGCAATCTACAATTAATTTTTCCCATCACAACAATCTAAATCCTCCCAAACACAAACAATTTTGCACATAATTAATTTCAAGCCCTTAAATTTACAGACACACTGTTCTGCAGAGAGCAAAGCCCAAACGTAACAGCGAGGCTGGATCCAAGCCAATGATTCTTCACCTAGAGAACCACCAGCTTGCTGCTCAGGAGCCCACAGCCCTTCTGGCCAGCACACAGAGATGTCCATCTGTCCCATAGCCACAGAAAGCTGTCCCTGTCCCCCTTCTGCTTCCCCCTCAAACAGAAAACAAACAGTGTGTTCATATCCCAGGAGGCTGTTTCAGCAGGATTTCTTTTCCAGTCCTGTTAGTTACTACTCTTTGCACTCCAGTTATTTACCTGGTGTCACAAATCAGATCATCACAGTGTTTCCTAACAGCAAGAAATGAAGTCTGTGGCCCCACCTAATCCAGACAGGCGATGTCACTAGGTTTAGTAATCTCAGGCCGTCATCTACCATCCATCTCATAATTCAATTACCATGCCTATTACTTTGTCAACTACACTTATGCAACATGTATCAAAACCTACCTGGAAAACAAACCTGTGTGTCATTCACAGCTGGAGTACAGAAAATAATGTGTTTTTGGAGGGGGTGGAAAGGAGGATGCAGAGTATAAATGGGGGAGACGGAAGCAAGATGGGGCTGTGGGCTTGGGAGCCCTTCAGGAAGGCTCTAGGTTCTCTGGAGGCTGGTGGTCACAGTGCCAAGGTGCAACTGGCTACACTAGAGTCTCAAATTTAACATTACAAATCCCATTAGAAGAAATTGAAACTGATCTGTTCAGCTCTCTGATTTGTTGTTTTAATTTTTTCTACATCCACATTGCATCTGTTCAGATTTAGTTCATGCCTCCCCTCCACACATATACACATGCACATACTCTTTTAAATCTGTGCAGAGGAAGCATATTATTTTATGTACTCGCTTTTGTTTTAAGAAAACCTCCACACTAGACCACAATTTTGTGGCCAATAATAAGTCCTTCAGTTGTACAGTTGTGGGACACAAGAGGTGCCAACCACAGAAAGAGACTGAAAATAAGAAAGTGACATTTCAATACCACTTATTAAAAATAATAAAAGAGGAAAATAAGAAAGAAGGGATTTATGATTAAGGTAGAGCGCATAGCCAGAGAAGTCACTGGAATCAGCCTGATGAACATAATATTGGTTTCTTAGAAGTCACAAATTTTTCAAAACTAAGGAATAGCGATAATTAGCTTCAGTAGAGTGATTTATGTCATCCTAACATGGGGCAGAACGAACAGCACTGGCAATGTATCTGGATGTCCCATGTCTCTAATGGATCTACTTTCCATTGCTGAGCTGGAGACTGGAAAATGAGCAGCAGTGGCTCCTAAATCTTCTGTCTTGGGCAAGTTCTGCTCCTCACAAAGTTGGTAGAAACTGAGCATCAGGTAAGCCTCTTGTTCACAGGGATCAGACATCTGGTCTTCCTGCACTGTACACGTCTGAGAAATGTGCACAAAGTCACCCGGTGGCTGGCCAGAAAGCAGGGAATTCCTACTATGCACAGCATTACTGCCTAAGAGCTGCATATTCCTGGTTCTGTATCAAAACTTTATCTCCATTGTTTCTTACAGTAATTCTCAAGTGAAGAAAATGTGAAACACTATACAGCAATAAATCTGGTTAGATTTATACATTCAGAATATTACTGCATAAAAAACAATAACTCCAGCCAAAATTGTAATGATTTCTGTTTTGTACTCAGCAATAAAGCTTAACTTGAACTTTACAGCAAAGAAAGATTTCTTATCAGTCCTTATACTGAACCGTACAGGAAAAAATATTAGAAACCCAGAAAATGGCTTAATTTCCAGATGACATAGAAAAGGTTGTGGTGTTTTTTTTTTTGTCTTTGAACAATGGAATAAAGAGCTGTTAACAAATTTTTGCTCCCACCAATGGCCACCAGTGCCAAGCTAAGAACAGCATTTATTGTTTCTTCTTCCCGTTTTGTGCCATCTGCATGGGGAATCCTTCCACCAGCTCACCCTGCTGCATGTGGAGCAGGGCCGGGCAATTCAGAGATCCCTGGCTGCCTTTGTTGCTGTGTGTCTTTGAGTGGGTTGGCTTATCCAGAAACATTTTTAAACTGGCAGGATTCTGTGCTCCCTGGAAAGCTTGACTGTATGTGAAAGAGCTTGTGAGCACCAGTGGCACGAAAACACAAGGTCAGCTTGTGTCTGAGCACTTGAGAAATCTGGCATCACAGTATCCAGCAAATAAAATCTATTGCTCCAGACTAGAAGGATTTTCTTAGCATATGAAATCTGGTAGGTACCTGCTTATGTTGAAATGATTTCATTGTTCCTGAAACAGGCTCCACTGCGTGACAAAACACTTCCTTACGGTAGATAGGTGTTGCCGTAACCACAAAAAATGCGTGTAGGTTCAGCTGAGATAACAACCCATCGTTTCAGATGCTTATTCACAGGTTTCAAACAGTTCAAAGCCACATTTTCTGCCAGAACCTTCGGATTTGTACCTCTACAGCATCATAAAATCTGGCAGAGATAGAAAGGGAAATAAAGAAGGCCTAAAATTCTGCAGAAGTTTGGAGGAGAGCAGAAACAGAATCTGACTGATGCGATTCCTTCAACTTTGGTAAAGCTTCTCCTGCTCTAAAGAGATGAAATTCAGGTAAAAATATAGATCCTTGCCCTGATTATTAATACACATTATAAACTGATATTCATTGCTTACACACAAAATAGAATATTGGAAAAATGGAGTGGTATGTTGACATTTTGTTTTTGTTCTAACTTAATAAATACTGTGCATCTTTGTGGTATTTGTTATAGTACTGTACTTTGTGGTATCTCTAAAGCCTCCTTTAGAAAGAGTCGGACAAAAAAGTGGCAAGACTACAGAACAATAGTATTTCTCAGCAGCATATTGCTGAAATAATGATTGTAATGCATTCCACAGATTATTGTACCTGTGTTATTAGATCTTGATATTTTCAAAAAGAGAAGGAATGCAAACAAAATGTCTGACTGAGCAGTGTGTTACTCTGGCATTGAAAGCATCTGGAACAACCTGAGTTCTAAAGATAAGTACTATTAAAAGAAAGAAACTGAACATTATAGTTCAGTTTCAGAGATGTTGACTCTGCATGCAGGACCACAGAACTAGGTTTAAAAATAAGTTGACAGCAGTACGATTTCCTTTGTTTTCTAAGAAGGATGCAGAGCATCCAACTTCTAAAAATGTAATCCTGCCTATTTTAGACAATTAGTACGTGGTTGAGACTGGAAGGGTCCTCTGGAGACCATCTAGGCCAATGGTTAAGATAAAGCAGCTGTCTCAGTGCTGCGTCCAGACAGTCTGTGAATATCTACACAGGTGGAGATGCCACAGCCTTTTTGGGAAACCTCTTCTAGTGTCTGACTGGCTGTCAGTGATTCTTATATGCAATTGGAATTTTCTGTTCTTTGTTTTGTGTCCACTGCCTCTTATCCTGCCACTGGCCACCACTCACCATACTCTTCACACCCTCCAATCAGCAACTTGCACACATTAACACATGTACGTGTATCTCCCACTAAAATGCAAAATGCCTCATTGCTTCAGCTTCAATAAACCACCATCAAAGAAAGAGTATTTTAATCTTTGGTGAGTACACTCAGTGAAGTAACACAAAACCAGGTGTTTTTTATCATCTTACTTCTGGCAAAGCCTTTCACGCTAGGGATTTTGTCTCGTGCACTATGAACAGTGTCATGCACATGTTAGAATACCCCTGTGGACTGGTTTATGTGGGTATAGCCTGCTGCCAATCCAAACAGCTTATCATAGAAACAGAGAGATCTTTTTCGGACGTAACAAACACCCCATAGCAGTCCATCTGAGTTCACTCCAGCAAGCCATTACCACTCTCAGAGTTAACTGGAAAATAAAAAGTATTGTAATTATACTGAGGAAACGAGGATGATCCAGGTCTTTTAAAGCACTTTTCTGGTGAAGGATTTGTTTTTACGTGTGAGCCATGTCCCATCCTCTTTTTTTCCTAAATTCACTTTGTTATTGTTTCCTCCTCATAAAAAAAGGTTGATAGAAATCTTTCTCTTCCTTTCCCTGTCTTGCTGTTTATTTTTTTTCCCTCAGTTCATACTTAGTCAAATTGAATATACAGAGAGTAAATTGAACAGTCCAGCTGTAACATCATAAGCCAGCTCTTTACTTGTCCTGCCCAGAGGCAAGATCAACACTAGCTTATCTTGATCCTCAGAATCTCCAATATCTGAGAAAATGTAGTTTATTCCTGTATTTAACTGAAAGTTTTTGGTAGCAGTAAAGTTAACAGCTGTCCTTGTGCACATAATCACACATAACTTTTCTTTCCATGGAAAGAAAGCCATCAAGCTGACAGTCTTTGTGTTAGGCCCATAGCTACTGATTTAGATGCTTAATTTTATCAGCACTGGCCATTTCTGGAAAAGGCTGTATCTATGCCCCTTGACTCTTCCTGCTCATTGTTTGCTCTACAACTATGAGTAGACCATATATGCTTCTAAAATGTCTAATGCTCCTGTTATTTTTTACTGTGAATCTTGCAGTATGGATCTGTAAAATTACAACTGGAAAATTTCTAGGCCAGGACTGAATTTAATGATTTGCGTGAAGGCAGAAAACAGAATACCTCCCATACTCAATTTTTCATTCTCATTCGTGCTGTTATGAATTGTATTTGTCCTCACCATCTGCATCTCTTCATATTTCTTTTGCCTGTTTGAAGCCAAATTTAGCAACACTACCAACTGGTTTCCTCCCAGCTTGGATGCCAAAGCTGCTGTCGGCATCAGAAAGATGTGTTGACTCCAGTACAACTAAATAGCAAAAAGATGTGGGTTTCAAACAGCAGTCCTCAAACTTTTGGCACCACAGCCACTGTCAACTGGTAGGATGCTCACTCACAACCCCTCATATTTTCAGTCCAATATTAACTGAAAGCACTAACAAGCCACTGTGGTTCTGATGGCTATGGCCACAGATACCAATTGAAATCTGCAGACCACAGGTATATAAATTAAAAATAATATCAAACTGAATTGTCATTGCTATGTTTCATCTGATTTTATATCCATATTATGCAATACATACAGCACATGGCATCTGTAGCTCCCAGCCAAACTGGGCTCAGTTTAAAACAAACCCGTGTTTGCTCAGAACTGAACTGCTTTAAACATGCTTGCACAATAGGTTGATTATTGGTTGTTTGTTTTGTTTTAATTAGTGGGTTTTATTGAGAACACATTTCCATAGCTCAGAAAAAAAAGTAAGCCCAAGAGACAATTTCCTTATCCCAGCTTTTGTAGAAGACATCATGATGAAAATCATGCATTTCACAAATGAAATAAAAAAAAACACTAGATTTGAATTCTTTTCATTGAGGCATCTGCAGTTACACAGAACAAATCACCACATATTCGAGGTACAGCTATCACCAAATAGATAAGATCTTCACTTTGTAAAGTCAACTAAGAGACCCAACAAGCTTATTTTGTGCCGATGGGTTTATGATAAAAAGTAATACATGTTATCATACTGTAGGGTACATTTTTTCCTGGTTCAGGCTTGAGGACATGCATGTTCCAAGAAGAGTGAATACCTCTGTCACTTTAACCTCGTCTGTTTTGTTTGCTTCTTCTTCAGTGATGGAGAATTTACATCTTATTAAAGAAAACAATGTATTAGATTTTCAAATGCATTAATTCTGACCATGATCTATTCCTAGGGTAGTTAAGGTATCCTGGAAAAGTATCAGTTGAACTAGAGTTAAGCAATTTCTGATTGCTCTTGAAAAATGCCCCCAGAAGGAAGCACTTCCTTCCCCCAGAAGGAAGTCTTCCCAGTGTCGTCCATATTTTGAGAATGGCACATTACTGATAAAAACTGCATTTTATCAGAGACTACTACTCTGACTGTCTCAAAGCAATACAATTCCAGTAGGCAGTTTCCCTCCTTTGATGCTACTGCAACTGCCTGGCCCTACATGCAAAGATTTTGACCAAAGTAGTCTGAAGTGACTAGACATGAGGGGGAACATCTCAGTTCTGGGTGTATAAATGAAGACAGTGTGAAGGGGAGTTTTACAGCAGGCAAGAGCTTACTGCTAGTTAGAAAAGCAGCCTCCTTTGATGCATGAAAAATGAAGCACTCAGCTGTTGAGTATGCAGGGCTAACAGTGACCATGGCAGCATGGTTACGCTCACATGAGCAGTTTTGATGTCACCCAGGCTGCTATTTCTACCACAGTGAAGCAATTCATGAAAACATCTGGACATTGTGTCTAAAATTATGTCTGAAAGATTCTAAAATCATTCTGATTTTAAAATTGAGGAGTTTTTTTCCCTCTGTGGCTGACATTCTGTGGCATACAGAACTATCAGTCAAAACTTAAAAAGTGCTTGGATTATAAGTAAATGCTAGGTGTGAGCTAAAAAATTTTTTTCTTTTGCAATAAATGCTCATCAAATATCTTTTAGAATGGAGACAGAATAAATTTAGAGGAATGCAAATAAAATTATTTGAGAAATGCAATGTTCTTAGTGAATCAGGAAAAAATAATCCTCAGTTTAAAGAAGAGGAAGTATTTCACCCAGGTGTAGTCAACCTCGTTACTGTTGATAAAGCGTAGTTTCCCTTTCACGATGCCTCTACAACACAATGTGATGCTCCATAGAGATTATTCAGTTCTGTATTCATGATTACCATCAAAATAATGGAATTTGGCACAAAAAGGAGAGCAACCAGAAAGTAAGAAAAAATACAAACAAAACACCTGCACTCTTTAGCTTCCATCCAATGGTTTTGCTTTCAACAGATCTTCCAAGTTATTCTTAATGACTTTTGGGCCATCCATCCTTCCCTACTCTCTATTGCTGCATGTTGCATTCACACAAACATGCCTTTGCTTTATTTTGTCTAAGCAAAATGACTGTGATCCTCAAGAAAAAAGCTATTCCTTGCTTCTTAGCTGGAAAGACCGCAGCACCATCAACAGTGCTGTGGACTAATTAGCTTACACATACTGCAACAATCATACACAAAAGAGCAAATTCCCACTTTTTCCTTGTAAAATGTTTAATGTACACATCACAGGATTTTTTGCACCGATTTAGCAAAACAAAGAGAATGTGGTCCAGATCTTTGGCTGTGTCATTATAGAGAGCAGAAAAAGCGAATATAAAACTCTGTAGAACACTCCGCTGTTTCCCCTCAAAATCAAGCCCTTCCAGATTTTCTTGTTAAATTGTTTTACAATTTTCATAGAAATGGGAGGGAGTAATAGAAATAATTTCTCTGTAATGTTTCATATTTGCTATACTACTTCAAAATTTAGTTGGTGAGGCGCTACTGAATCTTGCTCAGTCCTTTGTCTTTGACCTCAGATGCATAAAAGTTAATTTTCAGTCCTGGGTCTACTGCTGAGTCTTTTTCACAAGCAGGCTTACTTTGGGCTTAGTATCTTCATAAACAAGATGTATTTCTAATTTGTCTTGTCATTTTTTACAGTACAAGAATAAAGGAGGAGGAAGACTTTTGTTTCAATTTGGCATAATATTTTGATAGAACACAAAACATCTTTGTTTTCTTGCCCAAAAAAAAAAAAAAAAGTACATTCAACTGTGAGTCAAAGCACACCACAGCCTCCCTACTGTTGTATTTTGGCTGTTACATTGAAAAAAATCATTAATCACACAGAGATATGCTGCTGTACACCACAGGATGAGTGGCCATTTGTTTTTGCACTTCTTTGGATGCAGCGAACACAGCGCATGTCTCTCCCACATCTCTCTTTTTTTCCTTTGGGTGGGAGGAGCATATTGCTGCTGATATCTGGCAAACCCAGCAAGCATGCTTCATGTACCATTGGAACATAAAGAAACTGCAGGAATGAAGACATCACAGGTTTCTTTGTCTTTTGACTAATCTAGAGGTTAGACAATGTCGTTTCCCAGCAAGTTTAAGATTAAAGAGTGAAATCTGATGGATTAAGAGCCAAACAGGGTGCAATATGCTGTGTGAATATTGTGAACAAAAGTAATTTTTTTGAAAGCCAGACATTTAGATCAGGTAAAAATGTTTGACCCAGCACACCTTCATGGTTCCTTTGGATCACTATGAAGCCAACTTTCTGTGTAGTTTTTTTGTTGTTTTTGTTATTGTATTGTTTTTCATGGCATCCGATGACTAGCCAAATCACTCCTCAGACTTGTCCATGTCAGGTGGTCCTTTCTGCTTCTTATGTCCACACTCACCGCTCTGTCCTGTTTCCCAAACTTCAGTTTTCCTCAAGCAGTTCTCACTGATGAGTTTGCTTAGCAGCCCAGTGGAGCAGTGCTGGAGCCTGATGTGGCACTGACACTGATGGGGAGGTTCATCTGAGGCAGGGAGATGGCTTTTCAGTGGGATTGATCTGCAGTGCCTCTCACTTCTGATGCCTGGAAGCGTCGGTTATGTTCCCTGAAGAGAGAAAAAAAACAACAAATCATCAACCAGAAGTCACAGCCTGAGCCTTTTACACGTCAAGCATTGTTTTCTGTCTCTTTTTAGCTTTTTAAATTCCTGCCTCCTGACACTACTGCATTCCTGCACATCCAAGGGAGCTCGGCATGTGCACACACTACAGTGAGTTTTGCTCATTCTAACAACAAATGTTTTAGACACAAAAATTTTGCAAGAGCTCATCAGCCACAATCACTACCCATGCCTTTTTCTCTGATGGTGTAATCAAATAAATTACCATCTCACACATGATCTTACTGCTTGTATGGCAGTGCTCATCTGCTCATCCTCATCTGTTCAATTCACCTGCAGCTCTGCATACCTCATCTCCTGCATCCTCTCCCCTCCACCCCTACCCAGTTCAGTCCTCTACCATTCAAACCACTAGACTGTCTGGCCCTTTCTTCCCTTTCCATGAGTTTTGCAAGCACTCACGTCTGTGAGTAGGATCCTTTCAGGACAACATCTGTAGGAAGAGAAAATATTGCCTTTTAGTGCTTCCTTCACCTCCTTTGTTGTGTGAATGGTTAGGAAGGTGGAGAGATGTGAAAGCTTTAATCTTCAGCACCAGAACAATGAAAAAAAAAAAGGAGAGACAACTAATTACATAGTGTTTTTTTCTTAGGGCAGGCTGAAATCCTTAAGGGCTCAGCTTTACAGGTCGCTACTACAAGGTTTCTGGCTCCAGACAACACCTTCTCTGGAGCTCCTGAGAGGTGGCCATGCTGTTTCTGTGAAATGGCTGTCCAGTGAAGGCAGACCAATATGCACAAGCAAGGAAGCCATGATCACTCTTTTATTGATATACATTTTGGCTTTTTGTAACTCCCAGTAGTTCCCATCCAAGCACATGCCACAGTGCCCTCACATCAGGTAGACATGGAGATAGAATGTCCTCTAGTCATATTCTCTAGATTCCAGAAGGGTCTCAGGAGGAGGTGGTCTTATTATCATGCTCTACCAATTCCAGAAATAGAAAGCTACACTCAATGCTTTTTTCAACCTGTTTATTTTCCAGAGCAATCATTTTCTGAGGAAAGCAAAACTGAATTCAAAAGAGAGCCCCCCTAAAATAAGAAATATTATCTCACTTGCATTTGAGTCAGCCTCTCCAGAGTCCTCAGGGAGCAGGCGAGCAAACAAGAGTATGTGCAGAATGTTCCTGTTCCTGAGCTGGGCTAAAACAAATACACTGGTGCAAGGGAAAACACATCAGAAACATATCCAAAAGCAAACCTACCCTCTGAAAACTAGGACACTGACTGTGTCTAGCAGGCAGCCAGCAAAAACAGAGAAAGATATTCTTTTAAACCTACAGACTGTACCTCTGAGCACAGATAAAAGGAATGGATGTGTACAAGCACTGTTCTGTTTTGAATGGGCACTGTGTTAACAAAAGCATCTAGTTAACTCCAGACAGTAGCTCCCGACATGAATTTAGGTGTAGCAGGAGCCTGTAGAGATCTAATTGGCTCAGCAAAGAAAGATCACACAACTCGAATTGTGAGCTGCAGGCTGCATCCCATGTGGGGCTCTACCAGAGGTACCTCCTCAGGTTCAGGTGACCTGAGAAGAGAGCACGCTGGCAGTGCACAGTCAGGTATCAGCTGTTGTAATCAAGTACCAGAGGTTCATCTGAGAGCAAGGTGAGTTTGTAGGCTTGTTACAGCTAGGAGTATGGGGGACTGAGCTGGAGGGAGGATATACATGCTCTGAGGTGGTGACCAAGGACAGAAGAGCTTTCTTCTTCATCACTGAGATAACATGTTAAATTATAAGGAGATAATCTTTGTGGCTCCCTTAGGATATTCTGCTTCTAAATACGTTTTTCCTTATGTAAGGAACGCAGACCAAACACACTCTCTTTGTATTTCACCTGGACTTTCAGTAGGCTTGTGCTAGGCACATCACCTGAGCTTTGAAGAGGCTACTGTGTCATATCAGTTGCTGGCATGAATTGGCAGTGGAGGCTTCATTCAGGCTAACAGAGGCATTTCTGATCTACATCAGCTAAGGATATTTCCTGGCTAACAAAAGACACAAAGGAAGGAGGTGTGGGATTTGGTAGTCACAACTTAGTGTCCACAGTCATAGCAGTTGCAGTAAATTTTTAAGTAGCTTCTCTCCCATTAGTTAATCTGCTTGCATTTGTTTTTATGAAGTATCAGTAAGCAGTAATTCATTTTAAGAGCTGCCTTGCTTTCCTCAGAATCATGACGTATATGCAAACACTGAAAATAGACTGCAACAGCCCTCCCAACCCACCTCCTGAATCTGACGCTGTTTATTATGGAAAAACAATTAACAAGAAGCAATGAAATTTGATTTCTTTAATCTGTGCAGTGATGAAAGCTCCCCGATGTGTGCTTGTCTTTGTGGAAGCATTCTGCACTGCCAGTAATCCTTTGCATTCTTTAGAGAATGCTCATTGATTTAACTACCATCATCTGTAATTAAGTTGTCCGCAGGTATGCTTGTCATGCACTACACCAACATACCTTTGAGGCCATTGAGAAATTGCTCCAGAGCACAGAAGGGCAGCAGGGATCATTTAAAGCTGTGTTTCTGAAGCTCTCTAGATGCCTTTGACCTTGCCTTCTGCTGCTTTTACACAGAGTATTTTTCCCTCGTGGAGATGGGTGGAAACAAACGAGTCTTCCAGGACCCTGCAGCACTCACATCTAAATAGAAAAAGTAGTGTGTATCTGCCAGATGCTTTCCATATATAAGGCCTCAGCTTCTATCTTCTGCTTTTGTCTGCTGCAGTATGTGTGTAACATACCTTATTTTACATCTCCTGGAATTAATAAAAGAAACATCTTCCATACCATGCACACAGACATTCACATGCACACAGAGCAACAGCTACATATCTAGATCTGTGTGACCAAAGAGAGACTGAATCTTGAGAGCTGTCTTAGCGCAATTGTCGGAATACATAGTAGGCACTATTTCTCTTTGAATAGGATTTCTGCTAAATTTCTACTCAGTAAAGCAGATAAATGCCTAGGATTTCACAGAGGACCAGGAGACAGCAGTAACCCTAATGTTATCTTCTCAAAAGGAAAGCTAGGAAGGAAGTGAAACCTACACCCAGTATGCTGGAAACCCCTTTTTCTTCAGCACCCAGTTTTGGTGACTGTCATGGAGAAGTTGCTCATGATAGTCTCCTCACATGTGGTAGGGCAAATACTTCACCATCAGCAAATCAGGAGCAATTTGGACTGAATTCTAGTCCTTCAGAAAGAGGAGAAACTGTTCCCACTGGCATCATTGAGTACTTGGCTTGCGCTGGTGCAACAAAATCAGAACTTGTCTCTGAAGAACCTCATGCCTAAGGCAAGACTTTGCTATTCTTGGTCACCTTACCACACAAACAGTGCTATTAGATTTCTTTGGGGCAATTTTGCAGTTGCATAGAACATCTCTGCCTATCTGTGGGATCTGCAGCCCTAGTAATCTCTCCACTCAGAATGTATGGTGAGGTGAGTGGCGAGCATTTGCAACATTGAAGCCAAAGTGAGAGATTCAGGATGCCCTAGAACGAATATCCAGGACCTTGCACAAATCTCCTCCTCCCTCTCCTTTTAGCTACACAATATTTTTCCCAGTGCTTCTTAGCATGACTCTACCATTGCCTTCAGCCACTTGTCTGTCGGGAAGGGAAATCCCACCTCACAGTGTGATGTCTGTTTACAGAAGGTTTCCTGTGAGTGCCTTTCACCAGGGATGGCAACGGAGGGCTAAATATTTTGGGAAAAATGGTTGCAAAAATTTAGGTGTCTTGAGAGACTCCACACAAACATTGCAGCATTGATACCTTGGTTTTGCACATTTTCCTAAAGAAAAGGAATGATCTGCATGGAAGAAGAGGGCTCTCTCTAGGAGAAACTGCGATCATAGTTTGAAACGGAAATCAATCTGTATCTGAGTCTTCATGAGTATTCCAAATGGTCCCTAGGAGGTCACGATAGTGTCTGTCTTCAAGACAACCGAAGCATGTTTACCTGTTTGTGGCATGTTATACCTGTTGCTCGGGTAAATAAATGATTTTAATAACTCAACTAGCTACTTTCATGAACATGAAAGGAAGAAAAGTTTATTTCTGTAATGACACCCCTAGCCATACAAAGATAGCTATGACACTATGTAGATGTGGACATGACAGTCTGTTTTTTACATACAGCCATCCTACACTGTTTATTCTAACATAAATATTCCTTTCTACACTGAAATGTCGTTTTGGTTTCCAAGAAGGCTCAGAAGAAAACAAAATTATACGCTAAGCCCAGATATCCGGAATCCCTGTGGCCTACTGACTTGTCTTCCCTATTAACATTCTGGAAACTAATGCCAAGATTGTACAAATTATTTTGATGACTCAAACAGTGCCTTCTTATTTAAAATCATCACTTTGTCCAGCTGTACCATTGACATAAATAATTTAAGTTTTTCAAATTGTCAGTTAGATTTGACATTAATCTCTTCCCCACCTACTCTTCTGCAAAATGTTTTAAAGATGATATTTTGTGAAAATGTGAACCACACGAACTTCTCTCCGCAGTCAGTAAAAACTGCAGAGATGATGGGGTACGTGGACAATGAAAGCAGAAAAAGAAGCTTTCAGGAAAAGAAGAGGATGTGTGTGTGCAAAACCAAAGAAATTACAGAAAATGGAAGGGATGGGGACTATACAAATGTCACTCATTGGCATTTGCAAACAAAAACCAGGAGGGTAGGATGTAAGCAATATTTAAGCATCAGCAGACCATGCAGCTTGGGAAGGCCTTCTGAAAGACGTGGTCACGTAATCTTCTGGTGCCTTCATAGTTGTGCTGCAGAGCTGCTGGGACATAGACAAGTAGCAACAGCTTTGAGCAACTCACAGTTTGAAACACAGTAATGCAACCGTATGTTGAAAAAACTTTTTAGACTAACTGGTAAGAACTGATTCATTTCTGAAGTCAGTCTTTTTCATTAACGTTTAAATTAGGAAAAATTACGTGGGTAATTGCAGCATGAAAGAGTACTAAGGAATGAAACAGTTGCTGCAGTACAACTTCTTTCCTAAGTTGCTGCCTAAAGCCTTCAGTTCCTCAAGTAGGCAAATTGATTTTTTGCTCTTTACTGTTAAGCTTAACTTTTTGCTTAAAAGCCATTAAATGCCCCCATAGAACTGAAAATATATCAGGAAGCAACATCTAGGATTTCCTTGCAGTTGTAAACTGACCTGGCTTCCCTGACTGAAACAGAAAAGTGCTAGTTTATACCTGCTAAGAATCTAAGACACATTTAAAAGGAAAGAAAACCAAGACAGTGTGTGTCTGTTTTCAGACATGCAGCTCAACCTGGTATTCTCATCCTGCTGCAGTTTCTGTGAGGTACCTGATATTTCCGACTCCAAAGGCTTCAGCCAAAATTTTGCTAAACTGAATTTTCACAAAGACAAAAACAAAAGTGAAATCAATCCGGAATAAGCATCAATGTTATTTTTTTCCTTGTTCAGGGCCCACAGCATTCAAAGAGAGACATGTCTCTAAGATTAGATCCACAGCTTATTCAGTTTCTGCATTGCCTGAGGTTGCAATGAGAACCTTGATGTTTCATTAAAAGATTAGCAGCAGCTTCAGCTTGCTGCACTAGGGAGTTAATGAAAACTGAGATTTCGTGATGCTAGATAAGAGCACAATTTTCTTGAGAGCACCAGCAGTTATGCTCAATGACATCTTTCATCAAAAGAGTGCATGCAATTGCAGTGCACACCACAGAAAATCAAATGCTAGATCAATACCGGACGCTATGTCCCTTTTGGGACACTGTGGTGGTACCACCTGGATTGAGAGTTGCCTGAATTGGCAGCTTTTCCCATGCCAGTGAGCACAAAGGTGTCCTTACCTCAGCAGATGAGGATACTCCAAAGTGAGCAGAACCATGGCAAGATGCATTACACACAGAGAAGCTGGTACTGTACAAGCTGTCCTGCAGGAGCCCTTCCAGTTGGTACAAGATAAAGCAGCCCTGTAGCTGTCTGGATTTGCACTGAGGTGCTGTGTGGCACTGTGCCAAGTGCAGGATATGAAAGGACTTGACCTCAACGAAGTTGAGCATTGAACTCATAGTACTGAAGAGTAATATTCAGGCAAGGAGCATTCAAAGCAATGAAAAGGTTGTTATCCAAGTTTAACTCAGAATATTAGGCCATAAAATGAGCTCTGTATAACACTTAGCTAAAACTGAATACCTGTGGGATTATAAATCTTTTGCCTTGAAGTGCAGAGTGTTGGCCCAGAGAATAAGTGCTATTGTGGAAGAAGTATTTCATTGCATGACAATTGAAATAAATGTTGTGGAAGCATTTACACATGTTTCTTTGGATGTTGCCATTCCTTTTACTTTGATAAGACACAGGCAAAACAGCTTTCATAACTTCAAAAATCCCTTTTCACTCATATTTTATATACGCCCTGTAAAACTGAAAGTGCAATCTGTTTCCTCACTGCAATCAATCTCTCATACACACAATAATTTTCAGAAATACACAGAGACACCTGGTTTGCTATTCTGGGATCTAAATTCCAGCTACAATCTTGCCACTATTTTCTGTTTTCTATCAGCTAAATATTTTACTTGAAATGCACACATGAATTGAAATGCATACAGACACATATTAAAAATATTTATACATATATAATTTCTTGAAATATAATAACTATTTGGAATAAACTAAAAGTACATACAATATGTGTTTTATTCATCTTTGTGAGAGTTAATTACAAGAAACAGTATCTATCACAAAAGATTCTTGGTAATATAAACCATTACCAGAATTAAGTACCTGCATTTGTTTCTGGCTCTTGGGAACTAGCTCGTATACTGGCTCATTTAAAAATTCAACAGTGAATTTTCTAAATGTTATTGATGGATGGCAAAGTGTTGTTCAGGGCTCATCTGAGACCCTCTCACGTTTTGACTAGGTTGATTTGAAATATGTCTTAAAGGATTCAACTGCACTATAAATAGAGCTAATCAAATATCTGGATGGTTTCCTTGATGAGAGACATCTTTACTTATTTGTTTATTTTTTACAGAACAGATATTCATAAATATATTTACATTTTAAAAAATGGAGATAGGGAGTGATTTGATTAATAAAAAATGGGTTGGAAAAAAAATGAAAACATGCTCACTATCATCTCCATTCCTCATGCTGAAGAGATGATCCTCTCCCAACTAATCCTAATCACAGTGGGAAACACCGCTAGAGGCTCCAGGCTTCAGCTTATTCCTGAAACTAGAGTAAAGTCTCCAAAATTTAGATATACCAAGAGGACATTTTCTCTTCCTCCTTCTCTTCCTCTCTCAGACCACGCAAATGGTAACAAAAAAGTATCCTACTTTCTGTTTCTACCTAAAAGATTATCAATAGTTGACACAAAGAAGATTGTTCTGCTGGGAAAATCACAATGGGAGGGAAGAGAGACCTTCATGGGATAAAGCATGGGTGTCCAATCTTTCGACTTGCCTGAGCCACATTGAGTGAAGAGGAATTGTCTTGTGCCACGTATAACATATATAATACAGCTAAAGTATATAACTGACAAAACTTTTTTTATATAGATTTTTATTAAAACATAAAAAAGAGAAACAAAGGCATAAAGCTAGTAGGATATTTACCTTGTTTTTGCAAAAATAATGCATTGTTCTGATTTGATGGAAGTGTTTGCAATTCTTGGTGAGTTCTCTAGGTGTTCATCAGAGATTTTTGGTGAAATTTCACTCCTCTCGTGCTTCATCCTTAAAAATAGTTGTTCTCAAATTTTTATACTGACAAAAAGTGATGCTATGAATAAGGCATGGCTGTGACACAAGGGGTACTTTTTTCTGTTGTGTCTTGCAAAAGTCTAGCAGAGAGACATGATCAAGTTTTTCTTTGAGTTCAATGTCTAATTGCAACTCCACGCATTCTGTTCAAAAATTTGCAGGTAATGTGTTTCTGTTGACTGAAAACAGAGTCACAAATGTGCCAAAAAATTGATTACTTTTTCAGCAGTCTTGAAACCTATTCTCAAATTCCTTTATTAAAATGGCAAGCAAGGCTGCATGTTTTTCACTGTTGACAGGACTGTATTTAGCTAGTGTATCAAAATGCATACAATTATTTGCCAAAGCTCAAGTTACCACTGCCCTGTGCCCTCCCCATGTCCTGGCTGCAGCTCACACAGCGCGAGGTGCTGAGTGCAGGCCCACAGCCGGGCCGGTGCCATAAGGAGGACCTGGGAAGAGCACTGCATGCATCCAGGGGAATCTTGCTGCAGTGGGGAGGCTGAGAGCGTTTCTGGGTGAGGGGGAGAGGGAGACAGGGGGCTTTGTCCCCCAGGTTCCATTCCCAGAGTCACTAGGGAGAGGGAGCCCTACCCCCTCCCTACTGGCTGCCTCAAGCCAGCCCAGCCCGTGCCATTGCAGCTGGAGAGGATTTCTCTGTGGGCTGGAAGGACACCAGCCCATCCCTGGCACAAGTGCCTGCAGCCAGCCAAATGGAGTCAAAAGGATTTTTTCCTTCCAGGTTCCGTTGCTTGCTTAGGGTCCAGGACTGGACTGGAATGTCATGAGGACAGGGGCAGGGAGATCATTGCTACCTTTGCTGTCACTGTGACGTGCCTGTTAGTTCAGCTGGAAGACAACAAGGTGATCTGGGGGCACCTCACCGTGCCATGCCATGGGGGCTGAGGGCTGCCCTTGGGCCCAGGTGCTGTGGAGGGTTCTCTCCTGATGGATCCTCTGCTGTGTTGCAGAGGAGTGAGGGGCGGCAGCTGGTGGCTCCTCAGGAGCAGGGCCAATGCCTGTGGTTTTGTGGTCTGCCCACAGGGTGACCGAGCAGAGACTTAACTCCAGAGTGTCTTGTGCTGTTGGACTACTGCACGCTGAAGGCAGTTCTGCTTCCGTCAGAATTCATTCTTCTTGGATCCAGGTGATTCTTACTGTAATACTGTTGATAAGGAACAGCAGTCATCATAATGATAGCATGCAGTATTCTGTAACACTTAACACAATTCAAACTATTGGCTATTCTCACCAAATCCCCATGTTCTTTAACATGAAGTGACTTTACATTGTTTAGAAAATTGCGTTACTTCTATCTCTGAGCTAAAAATGTCAACTTCACATAGACGTCAGCATTTTGGGTCATCTAAAAAATAGCAGTAAAATGAAATTTTGAAAAGTCAGCTTTAGAGCTGTTCTCAGGATAAGAACACCATCTGCAAATTTAAAGATCAAAGACTTTGGCTTATTACTAGCTGGATTTTCAAAATAGACTTTTCATTCAAAAAAAAAAAAACCCACTTTGCTATAAAGTTCTTCTATAATTAAATATAAATAAGTACATAAGGAGTTAACCTGGGACTTGTCAAACCTCCGCTTAAAGATCATTATTTTCTCTCATTGCCCTCAATTTCTACTGGAAAAAAAAACAGATGTTAAAAACACCATTGTACCTCAAATCCTGTTTGTTTGAGCTGACCAAAATGTTTGTCTTCTGTTTGGACACTGTGGTGTGCAGGTCGTCTCTCAGAAATGTCAGACTAAGTATCCTTAAATCAGATCTGCAAATATGTGGTTTTAAAATCTCGTGTAATACACAGTGAGAGATACAGGTTTCCTTAACCTTTGTGACTGGTGGCACTTGAAAACAAAATACCAAAGCTAATTTTTGAATTAACCTAGCACCTGAAGACAATGAAGTCAGTATGGAAGACAGTTAAGCTAGCTGCAGCTATCAATCTATCTGGTAACTAAGCCTTTTGTTTTCCTTAATGAAAAGGACATTCAAACCAATGTCAATTTTAATGAATACATTAACCATTAGGAACTATTTCAAAGATAGATTCATTTCATGGCCTACCTGCAAGCCGCTCTTTTCAGCTCTGTTTTCCACTCTTCTGCAGTCATTCCTGGTGTTTACTGGTCATATGGTATTTCTGAATCTATACTTGACAGAACGAGCAAGACATTCATAAAAAGGAGTAGGAAGATCAAAAACATTCCTAGGAGACAAGGTGCCCAAACAAAGTGTGAACCAGGTTGCATGAGCATTCCCATGGAAGCAGCAAGGAGCATAAACAACCTCTCTGAAAACAACAGGTTTCTGTCAATACTGGTTGTGATAGAAAGATGAGTCCTTACAAAATTATTTCTGTATGATTTGCTGAAAAAATTCAGCACAGTGCTGCAGTCTCATGAATCCGGCACTGACTGCCTGCACATCCACATTATTCTCCATGAGAGACTTCATCTCCTTTGAGGCAACATAGCTTTCCTTTCTAGGAGGGAAGGACACGGTATGCGATGGGATATATTGTGTGTGATGGGATGTACAGTCCAGACAAGAACAGAAACTAGAAGGATAAACTAATCCAGCTGTAAGTCCCACTAGGCACTCTTGTAAGCTTCAAAAAGTGAATTTAGCTGTCTGTCAAAATGATGTGTTCCTGGCTTAAAATATCGTGAAATATTCTACTTGAAAAACTAAAGTATTCATTAAGAACCAAGCTCATTTTTATCAATTCTTTTTTTTAAGAAATTTCATGTTTTTCTGTGTTCAAAAACTTTTAAAAAAAATAGTGCTCTGTGAAGACTTGCTATTTTCCACTTCAGTGTCCAAAGGAAAAAAGAACATAAAAACAAAGATCAGTTTGATCCAAACTAAAAAAATAAATAATTTCTTTCCCTGAAATGAAATACTGCCAAAAACATTCTTTACCTAATAAACATTTTGTTAAATTCCAGGAAATAAAAAATTGCATTTGGCAGATCTAGCCTTACTCCTTTCAAACTAAAGGAAAAAACAAAACAAAACAAAACAAAAAAAAACAAAAAACAAAAACAAACAAAAATTTCAGACAAAACAGAACCAAAACCAAACAAAATACTGTCCCCTAAACATAAAGAGTTTTATCATGGAGTATTGAAGACAATATTTTAATCTGATTAACCTTATCCTCACATCAGCCATCTGAACACTTTTCTATCAGTTTCATCCAGTATCATCAAAATGATTAGTAGGGAATTGAGGTTTTGGAGAATAGGAGAGAAGGTATAAGAAGAAAAGAGGGGAAAGGCAATTAACTAGAGAATGATTTACATAGTTCTTCAGTATCTTTTGACCCCTTCCATCTGTATTCTACAGTGCCTGTTAATGCTACTTAGTAGAATGTGAACATTAAGATGTTTCTCCAAAGTCTCTTGGAGTAAACCTGAAGAGTCCAAATGACATCACTAAGCGCTGGATCAGACTCTTTGGCATCTGAAGTTGGAAAGATCTATTGCTTTTTTCGCCAGTTCTGACAAAATCTATCTGAATCAAATATTGTACATCCAAATGGGCAGAAAATATCTGATCAGAAAAAAAAAATGTATGGTTTCGTTTAAATTGTATTGCTTAGGTTGTCTCTACAGACTTATATCATGCTGCATTTTGCCAAGTTGGCATTTATATTAGTTCAAATAGTGACTGCATCCAGTTGAAAGTTCTGAAAGAATTAGAAACAGATTTTTTAAAAAAATATTTGGAAATTTGCAAATCCAAAGACGTCACCAGCTACTCGGTTGTTCTATACTTTTTCTCTATCTTCTGTAACGCTGTCATGATGACAAATACGATTATAACGTTCTCTTCTGAAGTGCAGAGCAAGGTCATGGGAGTGTACTACAGAAGAGACAAAAGTTCTGCATTACCCAATTTACAACGTATCATTAGCAGCTTTGCTATTTCTTGAAGAACAGAAGAAGCTACTTTTGCTAACACGATATAAACTGGAGCCTGTGAGAACTACGTAACAGGCATTCACCTTCTTTTTTTTCTGATAGTGTTCTTTTGCAGTGAAAAAGGCCTCAAAATTGTAGAGAGCTTGAGTGTGAATAGGGGACCAAAAATTGCATTACCCTCAAGTCCGTAGGTGTATTGAACTGAGCCCCTTCTGGTTGCATTAAGAATGCATTTGCTCCCAATCAAAGCCAGAAACAGTTTGACAAATGTCACTACAACTTATCAATGCTTGCCTTTTTTTTGTCCCAACATTTCTCTGGGCTGCTTCTAATTGTCACATGGAAGACATGCAAGTGTTACGTAATGATCCTGAAATTAAAAAACCAACAATCCACAACAACCATGCATGAGGTTTCCCTGATTGGAATTTGCTGGGCAATCCTTATAGCTTTGCTCAGGAATGCATATGGGCTTCAGAGTTTGGCAAGGGCTGGCCTTGTCAGCACTGCAAACTCTGAAAGATCGTAATTCTGAATTTGTAATGCTATTGTCATAAAAGTATTAGCAAGATTTTGGGATAAAAGTTGGAGTCCTAAAAGTGTAGGCATCTTTTTGGAAAACAGTTAAAATCCAGGGCATGACCATGAGAAAGAGCTGTGAGTGGTGAAAGACATCAGTCAGAATGAGGACTTCCCTCTGATATCACATACACTTCAGATTAAAGAAAGACCAAAAAGTGACCTTCTAAAAACATTTAGTACTAGTGGCCTGATTCCTTTTATGGCATTCATTTGAAACTGATTTAAACAGCAGTAGAAATTGTCCAGCATCCTAAACAAGTCTGGATGTTGCTCTGAGCCTAATGGGGCCCCATGCCCACGATGCTGCAGAGCTGACTCTTCACCAGCCTGAGCCCTTAACCTATGGGTCTGTTGATTGTTAGCACTGAGCTCCCAGTTTTCCAAAGTGTTCTTCTACATGAACATCTGATATGGTAAACTCAGAAAGAGTGGCTTCCACAGGATGGGTAAACATTGTTCCAGGCCCCCTGAGTTAGCCTGCTGTGGTGGAAAGTCCTCACAGCTGGAGAATAAGTGCAGAATTGCTTGCTGGCCTGCAACACAAATGTGAGGCCTGTTCCTGTGAGGCAGGAAGCTGATGACTGATTCGCCCAGGTGTCCATTCTTTGTGTGCTCCCCAAGCCCAGCGCCTCTGGTCTGCGTATCTTCCCATCAGTCTGTACTAAAGTGAGACTTCTCATCAGTCTCCACACCTCCAAACACTGCAAGGAAGTGTTCCAAGGCACTTGAGTCCCTGCCAGTTTTCTGCAGAGCTCTCTCAGCATGGCTGTTTCTGGGGCCAGGCTAATGCAGCTTCCTCACCACCCTTTGCTCCCCACCTCTTGGTGGGCTGCTGAAATTACCAAGCAGGACAACCTGGAATGGAAGTGGAAACCTTGTCCAAAGGGGTGGCCTGGGTAGGCAGGACTTGAGTTCCCACCAGCAGGTGAAGCAGTGCCAGCGCCACAACGAGGAAATCAAAGCCAAGCTGAGCCTGTCCCCCTATAGGAGGGAAAGTGGGAAAGCATTTGACTGCGTAGCCTCAAGCTTTCCAGGATACATACCTGCAGTGCCCACAGCTTGAACTCTGGCTCCAAAGAGCTGTAGTCCTCCTGCATCATACTGTGAGAGCTGACCTTATGTCTTTGTCTGTGGGTGGCAGGTTTAGCAGCAGGGTTTGTAGATCACTGTACTGTTTATATGCCAGAGCATGTTTAAATGCTAAATCAAATTTTGCTTGTATTGCATATGCTGGTTGATGTTCAGTGCAGCGAAGCAGGAACACAGCAGCTTTCCAGCAGCATCGGAAATGAAGTCACAAGGGAACAGATTCTGCCTCCTTTGCTCCTGCAGAGAGGCACCTTGTCATGCAAGAAGCTTTGCTGCTTGCATGAAGGATACTCATTTCTCTACTGGCAGCTGATGCAGCACTGCGATGCTGAGCTAGTGGAAAACAGCAAGGCAGACCCTGCCAGGCAATGTGTCCTATTGCCACAGCACAGGGGTCAGATCTCCTGCTCAGAAGTGATAAAACTTCAGAACTGTAGTTGAGAAAGGAGTTCCGTTCACTCAGAAGAGTACACTGCTCAGCCCAGATTCATCCACTGCTTAGCTAACTGCTTTTCAAAATTCTGTAGTATAGGGGAAGGGAGGCAAAGCAAGGGGGAGGGGAGGTCAAGGAATATCCCAGCAATTATGAGTCAGCAGGGCCTGATACTTATTTAGCAAATAGTATAAATCTAATTATTGCAAAGGCAATAGCTGCTGTGAAACAGCGTGAGACACCATGCTTTTCATCAGGCTCAGCAGGGTGAGCAGTAAAAGCTCAGTGGGAGAATACAGTTATACATTGACCTGCTCCTATCCTGTTGCTTCACACTGCAAAAGCGGAGAAATAAAGCATCTCCAGAGCCCTGTACTGCAAAATAAATGCACAGCCTGGCACCCACAGGAGAGTAAGTTACATGCCTGTTTCTGTGATCTGCTTCCTGTGATCCTGGCAGGTTGTGATGGCAAGCCTCATCACATTTACTGTAACTTATTAGTGGAGAATCAAGTTACTTCTCTGGTTTTGACCTGAATTCCTCATAATCTAGTTGTTCTCATCCTGAGAGCAGATGCCACCTGTCAGTATCAGCATCATCACAGTCTGTATTGAGTTCCTGTCCTGGCTTCTGCTGGGTTTTTTTCTGAAACAGAGATGAGAGTTTCATAATGAGCTGCTGCTCTTGAGCATCTCCCAAGGCTGGCATACTGGTACAGCTGGGAGCCATGTAATAAAATGAACACAGGTTCTGAGGCCCATAGGTATACAGAACACACACATACACAAATACACATGAGACAAAAACACTTGGCTCTGCCAGCACTGGTTAACACCATTGCCTAGAGCTCAGTTTTCAAATAAACATATTTGTTTTCCTAGCTGAAAGTGTGAAGTGAGCCACAAAGAATCAAGCATAAAGCTCTCTTTCTGGATCACAAAAAATCAGAGCTCTTTGGGAAATTGGCAGCAGATGCTGACAGGGTGACTATCAAATACAAGTGTCAAAGAAGACAAAGGAAACACATGGCATCCCTTAAAGAAAACAAGAGAAAGATCTCATACTTCCATTCTTCTGCTCTCACGTCTGTCTAGGAGGCCAAATGAGCTTCCAGACCAGGAAAATGAATGTGTTGGTATCCTTTAAATTATGAGCATCACAACTTGCTCAGCTAATGTCAGGACCTATCAGCTTTACAGGTAAAACTGTTTGACAGAAGAATTTGCTGCTTTTTTAGTTTTTACCTGATGTCACAGGATCCTCTTCCCATTTGTACAGTTTCTCATAAGCACCTAGTCAAGGTGAGGTGCTGCCCTAGAGAAGTTCCTCTATGCTCTACATTTTTCAGCTGTGGGCCTCAGGACATCTCTTAGGTACTGATCAGTAAAAGTATCATTCTTTGCAGAATTATCCTGTAAGGGAGACAAAATCTTGGAAAAATCATTTTGAAACCCAGAAAATGGGTATTATCACAGCTACTTTTTGCACAAATACACCTTAGCCACTTCTTAACTCTGCCCTATATGCATTGCAATAAGAATCAGAAATGTATCCTTTTGTCTCTTGTGTGATGTTCATAGATAATTCAAAGAAAAGACTGCTGAACCTCATTCTGGGTTAACTAAAACTGTCTTGATTATGTTAACTTGCCTTTAGCAATCCTTTTCAAACTGAAAGGACTTATGATGTTCAAAACTAAGTTGAATGTTTATTAAGAAGGTGATCCAGGGACTGATGGTTGTAAAATACTCTGAGGTTCGCATTAGTACTCTACAAAGAGAGAAGGACAAAAATCATCTTCTTTGAAATCAGTACCATGTAGCAGGATATACTCTCGCTCAACGCACACAACCATTAATATTTTTAGCAAGGTCAGAAGAGATTTCATGATCATCTTTCCTTGCCAAAAGCCTCACCCAGTCATTTCTGCATGAGGCTAGAACTTCTGTGTGAGCTATATTGTATCTTATTTTAGAAGATACGAATCTCGATTTAAAGATTAGAGAATTCCCCATGCCCCTAAGGTAAGTTATTCTAATAGTTAATTATCCTTTCCATTAAAAAAAAAAAAATACTCCTTATTACTTGTCTAAATCTGGCTAGCTTTGTCTTCCAAGCGTTGGCTTGCATTCTGCCTTTTACTGGCTTAAGATCGTTTTGTATTGGAAATCTCTTCCGCATGTATATACTTGCATGTTATAATTACGTCAACTCTAAACATTTCTGAATGAAGTAAGCAGATTTAACTTCTTAAAATTTCTCACTGTAAGACAGATCTTGTCCAGCCTCAAGTCATTCCTGAAATTCTTTTCTGCACCAACTCGGATTTTCCAAAATCCGTTATGGGTTGTGGACTACAGCTTTAAACACAGTACTCCAACACTGCTCTAGTTTTATAAACCTTATTCCACCTCTTTATGCCTATTGGGTCGGCAGGAAAGACAGTGTTTGCTGGCTTAACTGCAGCATCACTCTGGGAACACTTATTCATATGTGTTGTCCACCATAACTCAGCCCTTTTCCAGGTCAGCCAGTTCCAGATTCTGTCAGTCCCTGTTAAAACCCCACACACCACTCTTTCTTCTTCAATTTTTTGGCCTTGCGTTCAGCTATGTGGAAACATGTGATGAGCAAGAGTCTATTAGCCCAAAGAAGTCAAGTGGATCTTCACAGCTAAATTGTCCTCACCAGAATTTCCTGTCACCTGAAGGTTTTTGAAGAGCAGAAGCAAAAGGTAAGGGAAAACAACATAATGAATACAAAAATTATATCATTTCTTCTTTCTTTCTTTCTTTCTTTTTTCTTTCTTTTTTTTTTTGCCATTAAATTCTGCTTATTCTTTAGTTATTTAAAGATATACCAATATTTTACAAATTCCATCACATTCTTTGTCTTACTGTAGTTCAAAATTTTTGTCAGACTAATACCAGATGAGCTGATTTGAATAATATCTGAGAAAGAAGTGTTGGTCTTGTTTCTTCTTTTCTTCTGACCACTGCATTACTGTGTGGCCAAACTGATTACGTTTGTGAGCATCAAAATGTGTGGTTTTGGAACAGTTTTACTCTGATTTAATAATTTTAATACCACACATCGAAAATCCTGACTCCATTCCTAGTTGATCTCTGCATGTAGCACCTTGATTTACTGGCAGTAATAAGCTTTCTAGCAGGCATTGATTTTATCACTGCTTTTTCTCATATGTCTGGATTTAAAGTGAATTTTACCCATCTAAAGGTTCAACAAGACTCTGTAGCCCCTCTGTCAGCCCAAATTATCTTCCATAAAAAGTATCAGGAGAACATCCAATGCACAAAAATCAGGACTATGTGCTGTCCTAAGATGCCACTGGCCTTCACAGGAAAAGCATCTTTGATTATCTTAGAATTTTTATCTTAAGTAAAGGTAACATACAAAACGTGATCTCTGTTCAAAAGTTTACAAAGTCAGAAGCAATAAATTCTAGTCTATCTCTCTCCCATTAGTAGTGTGACTAAACAAGATAAACGTTCATAAAGGAATGTCTTCAAGGTTGCTCGTAAGCGCCTACTCTCTTATTAATAAAAGCTATTTTTTTCAAATAAATCTAGCTTCATATTTTGAGATTACATCCTCAAATTGTGTTGAAGAACTGTGTTGCTACGTGGATGATATGCTTGTTCATTCTAACTTGGACCAGAAGAATTTATAGAGCTCTGTTTGCACATTGCAGTCATAGCAGAGGTTTTCCGCTCATACAGACAGGAATATTTTTACTATGACAGTGCTTTCTGGTTTGGTGAGCTGTGTTCAGCCCTCACAAATGGATCAATCATCCCCTTGAAAAAGCAAAAATGAAAAACTAAAAGATACTAACAGTTTTTTTTGCTTGGTTCCTAGGAGCAGGGGTGAGAGGGCAAGCAGGCAGCAAAACAGAGCACATACATGCACTGAGAAGTCTTCCATTCTTTAAGAAAAAGATGAAGTATGTCAGTGGAAACTCAAATAATCTATCAACAGCTACGTTCCAGGTCAGGGTCAAACCTAGAAATAGACTCTAGACCTTCAAGTCTGCTGGCCCACTGTGTAAAATCAACAAAAGACGCCACTGTTAGTAGTGTGGAGTATTTGCCTTTTATCTCCAAGCACGTGCCCTTGTGACATCTCTGCATTAAGGACCATTAAGGACTGAACAGAGAATCTCAGCCAACACTTCTCCATTCAGCACTGTTCAGACAATGCCTCGCAGACTGTTTTGACTCAGTCTTACCGAAGTAAAAATCTTTACAACACAGGAATAATTTCTTTATTATAAATTAAATACAGTTGTGGAGATATTTAAGAGAAGGAACAGAATGTTTCATCTATCAGACTAGTTTCTGTAGAGTACAAAGCAAGATAATTAGAACTGACATATGTAAATGCTATATATCAGTGCTCTCTGTCTCATGCTCTCTGAGTGAATAGAATAGTGTACTAAAATTTAACAGATGTTCATCCCCATCCATTATTCTTAATGGATGCATCTGCATTACTGCTAATTTGATCAGGACTGTACTCACTGTTCACACATTCATCTTGTTTCAGTAATTTCTCTTTATGATTCTTCTTTATCATAAAAAACAGGGTCCTATCACTTTGTTTTATTTTGTGGAATAACAGATGGCCATTCCATCCCAATATTTCAAAACACAGCAGTGTCCAAGTATCTGTCTGGTTCTTCAGAAGGTTTGAGGTCTTCATTAATGAGTGCTGGTATATCTCTCAAGGCAGAAAATAGATGAGTTAAATCCAGATTGCATGCAGACATCTCAGCAAGGAAATTACCCACGGATGACGCTAATAAACATGGCAAATGTTGAAAGAACATTGGCAACCATTTTATGCTGGTGGAGTACGAGCCAGAAAGCAAGGAGCCAACCACCACCCAATCCATACATAAATACCCTGATTTCCTCCTGTCGTTTGTTATCAAAGAAATGTTGCTTTAATTCAGGTGGGAGTGAAAGTAGCTCTTTGGTCCCGATAAAATAATCCTAGAAAAGTTCTATATGTTTGTAACACTTGTGTGCTGAGTGGGGAGAAGAAAACTAATCTTTTTGACAGAACAAGAATGAGCCAAAGGCTTGGATAAAGCACGAGCCACTGAGCACAATTTAATTTAATTTCAAATATGTGGTTTCAGCACATTTGTGTAAACAGCAATCTGACTTAAATCAATCACAACGGATCTTATACAGGTGTGGAGATTAGGCATGTCATGAACATCTTAAGGAAGATGGTATCACTTACGTTTGAGGAAGAGCTGGCTGGGCATGTGATCCTTGAGATAAAATGGTTTCAAACATCATCTCATCATCTACTCTTTCTACCAGAGCACTTGACAACTGTGCTGTGGCCTGTGCCAGACCACAGAAGCCAATAGAGTCCGAAGATTAATGTAACTCAGTGTTTCCCAGGAAACAGACGTCAACACTATTTCATTCTAAGGTGAATTGATGTTAAAGATAAGCAAAAATCATGGCTGGATCACAAAAAGCATGAGAGAAAACTAGTGCACCTTTTTGCAGCTCTCTAGCTGAACACTTTACATAACAATGACTGTAATTCAATATTCATCCTTAAGTTTACACCCCCATAAATCAATCACCAAGCATCATCAATAGCAGTGGGGATAGGCCAGATATTTCTGCAAGCTGTACCACAAAGCAGTAATTTCTCAGTGCTGCGTATGAATCCACAGACAGAAAGTTTTCACCAAGCCAATAGTTTCCCTCAATAATGTTTTGAAAATAGGAAGAGTACTTATAAATTTTACTTATTTCAAAGGGAATATGACCATGCAAATATTACGAAACAAAAAGCATTTTGAAAAAGAAAGAGAACATAACATCAGAATTTTGAATTTTTTTTCAGTTTTGATTGTAGTTGTTTACACACACATGTATGTGCTAAATATACACATGCATGTATATAATAACATTTAAATATGTATGTGTTTGTGTGTATGTGCATCTGTATATATTTACTTACATATACACACATAAACATCATATATGACCATTGAGTCACAATGTGATGGTACAAGCAAATTATTTTATTGGTTTTACTCTGCTTTAAAAATCATCAAAGGCATTTACTTAATTGCCATGTAAAATATAGCAAACTAGGTTTGCTACTTTGCCTTTCATATATTTTAGGACCACTGTCTTCTTCCACTTTTACATAGCTTTTCTCCTTCAGGTTTTTTCCTCATTAGTTGTGTTTGCTAGGTCTCTAAATTCTTCCCTGCTTTCCCTCATCTTTCTACCGTACTTTTACTTGAACTTCACTAACGAAAGCAAAGGACTGTACACCCGCTGCACAGAGTGAAGGATAATTTCTCTTTTTTTTCTGTCTCGAAATTCGTATGTTGCAATACGTTTTGTCATCTGCCTGTCCCAGTCAAGTTGACTCACTAGCTGTTAGTCCATGCTGTATTTGCACAGGATTGTGCCAACATAGGGGTAAGATTGCCTTTATTCATACTTAATTATAGCCAAATTTTGCCGAATTCCATGGTACCAAAGGCAGCTTACTACCAATATCTGGACTAACCCATTTCAGCTGAACTCCCTAAACTATTCAATAGTTTCTTTGGTATAAAAATACCTTCAGGAATTGACAAAGATTCATTAAGCAAGGTTATAATACAACTAGGAATATACCGGGGTTTTTGCAGGCCCTGGACTCAGGCTTTGAATGCTAGGTCATTTTTGTACTCTAGGCTGAACGTGAAGAATTTGTGTTCTTCCTGGAGTACAATGCAATAGCAGCAGATCAAACTATCTGCCAGAAGGGTTTCTGTATTTCCATAGAAAGCCTCTGCAACCTGTTGCAAACCTGCTGGAGTGAAAAGAAATCTACCTATTGTCTTCTGTTGAATCAGGTAACACCAATGAATCTCTCCACCCCTACATAAGCAGAATTTGAGAAATGTGCTCAGGTTAGTGCCTATACCAGAAGAGATAGGAAACAATTGTTGATGTGTAAGTGAATATGAATGTATTTGAAAGCTAAATTGGAGTAAGCAGAGTACACCTGATCTGCTTACAGAAAACGTTGTTTGGATTGGCCTCACTTCAGAGAAACATTCTTGAAATTAGAGGAGCCAACTCAACACTTGGAGGAGAGCTCTGCAGAGAGGATTTCTTCCCTTCACTGATGCTTCCTATGATTTTTTTATTCAAAATCAGGATACAAGACTTTTCCTGTGGAGTAGAGAAGGAGAAAATAGCAGAACATATCATAAGGTTTAGCTGTCTTAGTCACCTCCAAATGGTCTTCACAGCATGAAATGAAGTGTTAAGTAGTCTGGCTGAGAGCAGAAGAAGTTGCCCTCTGTGAATTACCACTGGCAGGATTGTTAGTGCTTGCACATCCTTACCATAAAACTGCTTTTTGATCTGCTGAATCATACTAGTACCAAAAATGAGATTTTCAGCTGAAAACTCATTAGGATCACAGAGCTCTTGACTTTGCCTGTGTCGGTCCCAGGTTCCCTTGTACTTTTTCAAAGCAGCTCAGAATTGCTGTTCAGTGTGGAGTAACATACCGTGGATGCCTCCAGAACTGATGTGCAGTGAGAACCTGCCTGCTGGGTACATTGGGGGATGCACAAGGGCCTCGGTGAGCTCCAGAGATGAAATAAATGCTGTGGGCACGAAGATGCATAAATAACTTGGACTTGGATCCTGTGCACATGCTTATCTTTTGACAACAGTTGTGTGAAAGGCAAGGTCCTCACTTTTGGCAGGATAAGCAAATACAAATAGAAACTGCAAAATTCAATGACGGTCTGGTTAGGAATGCAAAAGCTATAAAAGACAGGGTTGCTTTTATTGTAGCTCCCATAGCAGAGACAGGATAAAGCAGTTATCATTTGTATACATCATTTCCAGCCAGTAAATGAAAGAATATTTATTTTTCCACAAACCAATAGCTCTGTGTTGTCTCACAGCCAGCATGTCATCATTCTGCTGCTAGTACAGCTTTTCCTCAAAGTCCACAAACAGTTGAAGTCCATTACCCCTAAAACACACAAAGAATGTTTAGTTTCAGCTAAAAGAAACACCAAGGAAGGAAGTCATAGAGCTCAGACAGTGATACCGCTCTGATCCACCCAACTACTCAAACGCTCCCACACTGAGCAAGAAGCAACCATTAGCTTCAAGGGTTTCCCTTCAGCAGAGGAAGGGATTGAACTGTTGGATTGAACTTCAATGTATTTTAAAAAGAGCTGAGCAGAAGAGAAAGAAACATACAAAAGAAGTTATAAAAATAGATGAGTATCCATCCAAATACTCAAAACTCAGCTTAATTTTAAATACACAAAGCATTCCTTTGCATGTCAGTGGGACTTCTTTTGGACTTTAATTTAAAAATAGACAGAAATGACTGGTGGGCTAAGGATTACAAACATCTAAGTACAGAAGTGTTTGTTTCTATGTAGATTTGAACAGGAAGATGTATACTAACATTCAATGTTGTCTTTCGTTTGGTCTCAGATAACTGCTTGTTACCTGCAAAGACATCACACAACTGGACTTGAACACTTCCTTTACGGAATCCAATTCTGGCAGGGATATTTCTGAAAGCCATATCTGTGGTACCTGTGTGAGATACTCATCAGAATATACATGGAAATTTGTCTTTAGCTACTGAGTTTCCCTCAAACTGAGAAAGATATTTCAGTTCACTTGGACACAAGGTAGTCATCTGAATTTTGAATGAAGGGAAAAATAAAGGTTCTCTATATTTTTTATTCTTTCCGTATTTTTTACTCTTTGTATTTTTCTTTCAGTGGATATTTATGTTCTTGATGGTTTGCATTTAGTATTTTGGGTTTATTGCAAAACTGTTCTATTAAATTGGTCAGTGGGGAACAGCATAACGTCAGTCCAGATGGAACATGATGCAATGAGAATCAAAAATATGGTGTTATTTTGTAAGGATGGGTCATTAAGGCAAAAAAAGTAGAAAAGGACAGAAAAGGCAATAAAAAACCCAGAAAAGAAAAATTGCAAGGATAAGAATGTTAAGATTTGAAGGTACAAATGTTGCTGCATTGCAGTAGATGATAAAGAAAAAAGATTTTCCAAGCACTTCAAATCTGAGTTGCATCAAACCGGTGCTCCATAAAGGAAAAAAAAAAAAAACAAAACTGATTACAAACCACACTGGAAACATATTTAGGATACACGTTTCTAAAAGTAAAGCTTGCTACTAGCTTCCCGTGTTATTTAGCATACACTGTGTGCTAAAAGAACATTCTATTTGTCTGTCTGCTTTTTCACCAGTACATGTGCACATCTACCATAGAATATATACTCTTGTTGCAAGGAGGCACGCTTAGAAATTCTTCAAAAATTGCTGAGGATTTGTTGGGATTGTTGCTGTTTTGATTCAAAGGGATCAGTGGAAGGTTAGCTCTTCTCATTTTGTTACTATTCAATAAGGGAGATCTAGTGGCAAATTTTACAAATCAAAGAGAGACAGAACTGTTCAGTTAATACCTTTATTGTGCACTGATTCATGAAAAATCAGATATGAGCAGGTACCAAACTCAATGTCCACACCACATTTGAGATCTTTCACATGGGAAGGCTTCAGGATGACTGGACTGATAAACTTCATTGCAAAACACAAATTTATGTCTCTACCAGAAAATTAGATAGTGCAAGAGTTTATTTTTTGGATTATCTCATGCTGTTTGACCACAAGTACGATATTGAACTCTTGTATCTTTCAAACCAAAGCAGCCACCTCCAAGCTGCCTGTTGGCTTGTGCTGACTCCCTGTGCATGTTTGGAAATATTTTCGAAGCTGCTCCAGACTGAAAATACGTAGGGAGCTATTCATGCAGTTAAGCTATACAGAAAATATTTTCCCACCACCTAGGCAAAGTCTCTGATACCATTTAGCCTGGTAGAAAAAATGTCTAACTGAAGTAATGTCAGGCTCTTAACCTGGGTATATCTGAAGTCCTGTCAGTTCATGCTGCCTTCCAAGCTCTTTTGACAATGTTGGTAAGGATGCATGAATGTCCCACTTCACATTCCTGGGTTTCTTCTCTGTTGCGACGCGAAGGCTCGGACAAACACTATACGACCAATATGATCAAGTGAATGCCAATTTATTGAGCTCACACAGATTCTTTTATAACTATTTGCTATCTTGCTAGAGACACACGGCTATTAGTGATTGGTTAAAGACAGTAAAACACACGTTAGCAGTCTAATTCTAATTGGTTATTGACAGCTGTTGGGAAATGAAATGTTATTAAGAAAACAGTTCTTGTGTTCACACGGGAGCCGTTCTTTTCTCAGGATGTTCTTGTTGTTTGGCTGTCTTCTGTCCTTGTCTTCGATACGTGCCTCGGAACTAAGCTTGATCTTCACACGGACCCCAGCGTTGTTTTCATACCAATCATCTCTGTTTAGACTTGTACATTGTCCACAGTTGCTGGATTGCTCACATGTCCGTTGTTGTGCAGAAATTCTCCCACACTTCTCCATCAAAATAAGGGCAGGGGGAGTGGAAGTTGAACACAAGAATCTCATCTCAATACACTGTGAGAAGAGGAGTGAGCACTTATTTGAGTACGGGGCCCACAGAGTACCTTCAATCTCTGAAAAAATTCTGAGAAAAATAATGAAGTCATATCTAGATCTAGAAGAAGCCAAGGACACGAAGAAAGAAACAGCAGTTTGTCAGGCAAAAAGTATGGCAGATTACCCAATTTCTTTCTGTGATAAAGTAATGAGTTTGATATACAGAGGAGAAATAATAGTTATTAAATATCTTTTAACGAGGAAAGGTTTCTGACAGTTTCATGCGACGTTTTTGAAAGCCAACAAGGGAACGTGAACTGAAATGAGGGAAAATCTATTTGGAAAAAGCAGTTAGAAGGCCATTAGGCACACTTCATTGCCAGAATGAGAGGAAGAGTGGTTGAACATTCCCCATTCCCTGAACACTTTTCTCTTGGTCCTGTCTAATGTCTATAGAAACAGTGTGGATAGGAGAATATGAGGTGTTTACAAAATCTTTAGGTGACAAATTGAGGTGGAACTGAGGTGAGAAACAATCTTGACAAAGAAACACAGAAATGCTTCTGCAAGTCGTCTAAGTGTAGTGAAGCATAGCATTCTTTCCTCAGGCAGGAATAATCAAAGGTGCAAGAAAGGGAGCAACTGGCTCAGCAGAAGTTCTTCTGTTGCACGTTAGGGCTGCGTGGTTTCAAAAGCTGAACATAAAACAGTAATGACACAGTTTTGTTGGAAAAAAAAACGGAAAGGTTTAAATGCACTTTTGTCGCACAAGGTACGGAAAATAATCCCTTTGTTTTACTCAGAGCACAACTAGCTGGTTTGTATTTCAAGAAATATGTATGTTGATTTTTGAAAATGGAAAAGAAGGCAATGGGAATGACAAAAAAAAAAAAAAAACAGAAAATCCCTAAATCTACAGGGAAAGATTCAAAACCCAATGTTACTTAGCCTGAAGACAGAAAGGAAAAGAAGGAATTAAGAGAAAGCATACATTAGAATCTTCTTTCAGGAAACAAGGAAAGCACATCTCGTAGGTAATGTATGCAATCCTCATCCCTTGAGATCTTAAAGCCCAAATTAAACAAATATCTTTCCGGAATGACACAGCTATAGACAATTATACTTTGGCATAGGGGATGGACTACTTTACATTTAGAAGTCATTTCCAGCCCTATTTTTCAATGACTGTAAAAAGTATTTGAGACAAATCCAAAAGAAATAGTGGGTTGTTTACAAAGTTATCGTTTTTCTGTAAAGTTGGTGAAACTCTAGAACTGGAAGGACTTCCAAAAATTAATGGACTTATAATCATTTTTGTGAGTGAAACCAGTAAGAGTGAATTCTATGCCTCTAAAATCAGAGGTGTGTATCCCGTGTAATGCTTTGACATTGAGACTTTCACTAAATAGTGTTCTGGAAGGATACAAGTTGTCCTGGAAAATCTAAGTAAAATTTACTGACACTCACTAAATCTAATTCAAGTTTGTCTTCATCGCTTGTACTAATCCACATATTTCTTAGTTCATTTCTGTAACATCATTTAAAACTGAGAATTATACCCGATCCATACCAGCTCTTGCTCTGTTACCAACTGTTCTCAAAACAAAACAAAACAGTAATGCACCTACATGGCTGATCTTTTCCTTCTCTTCCCTCCCCTTCCTTTCCTTCTCTTTTTTCTCTATAAATCTCTAATAATGCAATTAAAGAGACTTCCACTTTAAATTTCTCAAACATGACAGAATTTAGAGGGAAATCCATGCAAAACCTTTCTTTATGTTACTTGCATATAAGTAATTCTTTGCTTACTATTAACAATAAATGAATAAGCATGAACAGTCTTCCAGATGATATGTCTAGTGCCACTTTAAGTCAAACTTCTATAGATGCAAATGAAATTCAAGACAGAATCTACTAGAAATTAAAATAAGAACAAAGAAGTTAAAAGAAATATGTAATGAAAGAAAGGTACTGGCAGATATTAAAGGAATTTCTCTAGAAATTTTTTTTGTGCAAAATTTTAGGTCTGAAAAAGTTTAGGTTTTAGTATGAGTTATGTGAAATGTTAATGAATAATTTCTGTTCAACTCTGTGCAAATTGAAGACAGTGTTGAAAGCTCTACACAGCAAAAAGTAGTAATACCTATACTGGAATACAGGAAATAATACCAAAGTTCAATGCGAAGATTCATTACATATTCTTTGAACAGCTGAATGCACTTCAGTATAAAGATGGAAAGCATCCTGGAAAACTGCAAAAACAATAAGCACGATGACAGATGTGTGCAAACTTGCTGTGAGTCCACCAGACATCAGGGAAGTTCCAGATCTTCTGCTTTCTGCTTTCTTTTGAAACAGAACTCTCTAGGTATGCACAAAGTATAGCAAAAGTTTTATTTTCTCATATTTTCAGGCTTAAAAATTAGAAGCTGTAAGAATGCAACTTGATCAGTACCACAGTACAAGATGTGAATTTATTAAAGAATAATAACTTAGAGTAAATGTTCAGCTAAATGATGAGAAATAAAAACGCATTTTAAACATCAGTTTTCCTCCAAAGAGCCAGATGTTGTCTCAGCTGAAACATTTATTACTTTTTGTACAGTTTCTTGAGATAGTTACAAAAAATAAAGCGTATTATCTTACAATATCACTTTACCAGTTTGATTTATGGCTACCTTTAACCCATTCCTAATATTTCTTTATATATTTAGAGATGGAGACAAAACAATGTCTCCTTCGGACAAAAAAGCCCAACCCAGAATTATGGAAAGAAAAGTGTCATCTGAATATTTCTGAGTGGTTTTACAGCAGCAAGTTGTGATGGAGTATAAAATGTGCAAACCCTGTGCCATACTTTATCTTACTTTACATTCTGCCATCCTTTCAGCAGATAGACAGACAGACAGACAGATAACTATAAATTATGAAAAGACCCTCCATTCCCAGCATCTGATGTTATCATTTCCTCACATAAGAACATGAGGACCTCTGGCTTGGGTTGCCAGGTGGATGTCTCTCCATTTATGCTTGTTGTGCCATGCCAGGAATATGGCAACACAGCAACATGACAGTGTGATCATGTCACAGACAGGCACACCTACCTTACTTTTCTTTTAGCTACCATTACTAAGTATAACAGTCAAAATATGTTGATAACCTGTCCATTAATACCCTTATGGAATCCTGTTCAGGACTGCTTGATGGTTAACACTAAAACTTATACTAACAGTTATTTTATCTATATCAGCTGGTTTGACAGTAACACTCGTGTTAATACTGATACTATACTGCATCACCACTTCATTGTGAAAAGACATCCCAGCATTCCGTAGAACCTCACTGTCTCATGTGTGATCAGAATACTCAAAGTAATAGAGCTTTTGTTTGCAGAAAACACATAGTTTTTCTTTTTACACTCAGACTCCGGAATTAGCCGAATTCTTCATCAGAGTGGAGCACCTGAACAGCTGCTCTCTGTTGGTTACACATCCGAGAAAACTAACAAGTATAAATTAATTTATCTGGGATTGTTTGTAATTTATGATTCTCCAACTGGTCGAGCATTACATAAAATAAGCACACCATCAAGGCACATATTTCAGAACTTGAGCTTTTACAGTCTCTAGTCCAAATTTTTGCTGCAATTTTGATCTGGAATAATTTTATGCCTTGGACTTACCTCCATCTCCTTGAAGCCACAGCATGCATAACCTACACTGTGTTCCACAGTGAACTCCTCCAACTAGAGAACTGTTTTGTAATTCAATATTAGATTTCCAAATGATTTCCTTATAGCCTTCTCAAAGGATGCCCAGTTAAGTATGCTTAAAATTGTGTTTATATAGTGATATAAACATGCATAGATGAGCAATATCACTTTGAGAAATTTCTAAAAAGTGACAGATTATCATCCAGATACTGCAGAAATATGAAGTTTACTGCAAAAACTTTCAGAATTTTTTGTCAGCACATAATTGTGTATAAACAAATAATTATGTCTTTGCATAAATGTGTACAAGACTGAACAGGTGAGAGCATGTGGGACATATGATGACCGTGGAGGTAGGACTGATCTGAGCTGGCTCTGATAACAGGAGCTACCTGGATCTGTACATCACAGTACAGAGGTGGATTTGTTCCTCAGCTGACACACAGAGAAGAGGTTAACATAATAGCAGATACAACAATTTGGCCTCTCTCCCTGGTGGCCATCCAAATGCCTTATGCCCGGATAAATGTTCAGTAAATCAGCAAGTAACTGAAAGGGTTGTTCTAAACAAGAGCAAGAGACCATTCCCCAGTCTCTTCAGCCTTCTCACAGAGTAGGCCAAACTATCTTTTCTTCATTCAGTGACTTAATTCCCGAGGTGAAATTTGCAGCCCCTCATCTCCAGCAGTACCTTGGATTTGTGCTAGCATAAAAAGGAGTCCAACACACATCACATCTGCCTCCCTCCACCCAGCCCCACCCTGCATTTGAGGTGGAAAAGCAGACTTTCATTCAAAACTCCATCTCCTTGTCGCAATTGACTAAGGAGAAGGGAGTGCACTGTCTGGTCTTCCAAGCAGCTGTAAGACTTAATAGCGGTCAGCAAGCAGTAATTTATATAGTTTGCTTGTTTAAACTACAAAAAAAATCAATCACTGTCCAATAGCAAGGGGGGTGGTGAGAGGGAATGTCTACCAAACCAAGCACAGTATGCAGCAAGGAGGTTTTTTGAAACCTGTTTGGAAAGAGTGCTAATAGCCACACGTTCAAAAATGTGTTGACATCACTCGCAGAGATGGGCAGCAGCCCAAAGATCACCCAAGGGACAGCAGCTTGTTCCAATCAAGAGAAGAACAGTGCAGCAAACAATGAAAAATATTCCCTCCTGTGGTATAAAGATTCAAGCTGGCTTACAAGCTATAACCACTGTGCAGAAATATTCACTGCAAGATTAACTATCACACAGAGACCTGTGGGGAAGGTGTTTTATGCAAAGAACAAAAACAGAACAAAATATCATGATGAATAGGTCCAACAGGCTTTCTCTCTCTTACAGCTGTCTGTGTTACAAGCAGCACTGACTTAGGGCTTGATGTGCATGCTATATAAGTAGTCTGTAAATCATTTTTGCATAGGGATGGGGTTTTTTTCCCCTGTATTTTAGAATATGTAGTACAATGGAGATGTAATGACTTGGAAACACAGCTGAGTAACACAAGTCCTACAGTGTAAGCACTTGCTTAAGCCCTGGAGACTTGGAAGGTGCTTGTTGGTATATCTCAGGATCATCTGCTGAGTGAATTTTCTCTGAATTTCAGTTTATCATGCAAAATAATAATCAAATTTCAGCTGTAAGATCAAAAATATTTAAAATCTCAGCCTAAAAAATGGATCAGTGTGAAAGTTGCTTGGAAGGTTACAAAAAATACAACCTAACCCTGAAAAGACAAAGGTCTGAAGAAGAGGAAAGACAATAGAGTTAATTTTGTCACTGTTTTTGCTCAGCTCTACAAAGCCTATAATTAATAAAATTATATGTTAAAAATAATGAAAAAATAGCTGAAAAAAAACCACAATAGGCTCATGGGTTGTATGAGGAGGATGGAAGCCTAAGCCCCATTCCTGCCACTCGGATCGGTGAGCAAGCAGAGTGGAGGACCCAGCCAGGAGGCATCGTGAGTCCGTGCAGACAGAGGCTGGTTCCAGCAGGGTACCAGATGTATACGCTCTGCAGTGCTGCATGGGCTCTGGTTGCCTTTGGCAATCAATGCAAAGAGAAGGCAGAAGTTCATGGTCAATGGCATTGGTTACAACTCTAACCAGGCCACTCTAGGCTTGGCTTGGACAAGCTGCCTTCTCAAGCCGTCTCTCTCTCTGAACCTCACCACCAGGGCCCTGCATCCACAGCTACCACTGCTCTCTTGCAAAAGCTCCATATTCTCCATGGCTTACTTGGCTCTTGTCCCTTGTCCACTGATCTCCTTTTCCACTCTCTCCTTCCTGATTAAGCCAAGCAAGGAAGGAAATTCAGACAGAAAAATAAAATGTCACCACACTCACAACCCTTCCATTACGTGGTTGGTTTTAACAGGGCTCAAAGGCAAAAAAGTATCAAAGGTTTCATTTAGTCTAATGGGGAAAAGGGGATGAATGCTCATATACTAAGTAGCTCCGCTCTGTTTGCCCATCTTTTCTGTCTTTCATCTTCCTACACTACCATGTTTCCTGACTGGGTTGTTAACAAGGGGTATGCCATCATAAACAATGAAGTGAAAACAGCTGAAGTTTTCATCGTTTTGCGTTCATTCTTTTCTCTCAGTTTTCCACTGTCTAATCTAAAAGCTTGCTAGACTCTGGAAAAGCTGCTGAGAGGAGAGTGAGAAAGTGAATATAGCAGAATAAATGAAAATATGTGGAAGGGAGCCCTTGGAGTTTGTCAGAAGGCACAGAAGAATAAAAGGAAAAAAAAGTGTAACTGGGGAACAGTGCGTAAAACCTGAAACAGAAATGACATTTTGAGTTGTAGTGAAGGCAGGGGGAAGGGAAGATATTCCTACTGACTAGTAACATCTGCAGCTAAGATGCCAGCTCACTGTATAAGTAATGGGAAACAGAGGAATTCTCGCCAGTGGCAATTCTGAGCCATCAACTTAGTTTCTTGTTCAAAACAATCCACTGCAGAAATTCTCAAGTTATTTTTTTTTCAATCTCTTCTACATAGTAGGACACTGAAAGAAGAAGTGAGAATACAAATCTCAAAAATTTTGCAAAACTGACTCCTGCAAAGTCTAAATAAAAATATAATTTCAAACCTGAAATAAAAGGTTTTGGCAGAAATAAACTCAGGTGATAAATGGTAATGAATTGTGCTTAAAATTACTGAAAAAAAAAGTCAGAAAAAAAGAAAACAACTGCAGAGATTGCAACAGGCTGTGCAGAACATATGTTTTATCTGTATAGCTGGCTGTCATTCTCTTGCTTCCTTATGATGTTCATAGAGTTTTGCTGCCCACTGAGGAAGATGGTGGACCTCACAGCAGTGACAACTAGCATAGACCAGACACATATGCTTAGCAGTATCTCCATCTTTATCTTTGCTACAGATGACTGTATCTGGAGAAACGCTGTAGTTACTCGTAATCCTTCTCATAAAAAGCAACTAAAATAAATCCCTTGACTATTCCAGAGCAGGAGAGGTATAAAACAAAATGCCGGGTTGGGAAGTCACAGAAGGAGGTGGCTCCTTGCTAATACCTCATGAGCTTGTGAGCTCCCTGCCAGCAGCTCTGTGACTGAATTCATCCCCAGAAGAGCAACCACCAGGGTTGTGACACACAGGAACAGCCTCTGAGCTGGAAACCCCAAGGTGCAGAGAGCTGGGGACTGCCAAGCTGCCAGGTAGAGGCAGAACTGCAAATTTGCCTGTTCTTCTGCTATTCTCTGGACTTCTTCTGCTGGATTGTAACAATGTGAGTTTTCTTACTTCTCACTTAAACCAAGGAGACACAATACTACGCATGAGAGAAAAAGTGTATCTATCTATCTACATTTATTTACATTACATGTATTGAAAGCATTACTCCTCCTTCACTAGAGATAAGCAAAGACATCCCTGACTGTGCACCAGGACATGAGCATCAGAGAACAGCCATGTGTTCTCTGGCATCAGGAGAGCAACCAGAGTCATACGCAGGGATTTTCCACAGGGAACAGAAATATCCAGATCCACCTGACCTGTCAGAAGCTGGGGCAGAGTGAGAGGGTCTAGATCAGGGCTGACGGCACCACTGAGAAAAGGAAGAGAGCAAGTCAGCAGCAAGGCACTTGTCCTGGTTTCTTAAGTTGTGCAGTACTAGCCACAAGATTGTGGTCTGATTGATACAAGTGTTATTGATACCAGGCATGTACAAACAAAAGTGCTATACTTAGCCTGAAAGGGATTTCCTTACCATCTAAAAATAACCATAGCCTCTCCTTTATTGCAAACAAATCACAAATAGCCAGTAAGCTTTACATGTGCTGAGAGCACAGGTTGAATCAATCAGGTGCTAGTCAGGAAATGCACAGAGCAATGAAATTCAGTCACCCATGCTGCTCACAACAGTGTCACAGATAGAATAAACTGTTCTGAAACTAAGAGCTCTGAGAGGAATCAGACTTGAAAAGAAAATAGAAGAAATGTTAACTCAAAACTTCGAAGGTCTTTTTTCTTCCTCATCTTAGAAACTTAGTATGTTTCAATTCAGTATTTACTACAACTGAGAAGATCCATTACAAACCAGCATTTCAAAAAGCCACAGATATTTCCCTTCCCTCTCTTCCCCTCCCCTCCCATTTTGGAAGCAGCTGATTTTCTGATGCCCTGCTCTTCGAAGTGTTGATTAGGATGTGTGAGTAGGCATACCAGCATATGAGAGAAATTGAATTCTCCCAAGTGGTTTGAAGACAGAGTAAAATATTTCCATATTCTTCCATACAGCTACAAAAGTGATAACTCCTGGCTGTTGTTCTGACAGCCTGCATTCTCTCTCTTTCAAAGCTGTAAGGTAAAAAGGGCAGAAGTGTGCTCAGCTTTATAATAGGCTAAAAACTTTTTTTACCAGTTTTGCCTTTCTTAAAGTCAGTCCAAAAACACATCTCTCATTTCCAAGGGAATTGTGTTTTTACCAGAGAAACTGGAAGTTCCAAGCACTTCAGATGCACCACCACATGCCAAAGCCACTACACCTTAATGAGACAGATATTGGTTGCTTATGCGTATTTCTTATGCAGCCGCATAGGGAGCAATGAACATTTTATTTAGAGCGGTTCCTGGCTTGGGCCTGACTAGAGTACTAAAAAAGTTAAATTGTATTTTACTTGGCTAATATGGTAGGAGAATCTAGCATACCAGAGTTTATTCTTTCTCAGTATAGATCCAATTTTTTTGATTGTTTCATTGTAATGTGTGCAACAAGATAAATGGCCAAATGGAAAGAAAAAGAGCTGAATTAAGTTTAACAAAGCAGGTGGTTGTGAAATTAAACTAGGGCTTACAAAATTGGTTAGATCTATGCTGTCTTGGTTTTCCATAACAATGCTTTGCAAAATGCAATATTGCCTATACATACAACTTCAGGGCTGATTATATGAAGATACATGTTTGAATTAACTCACCTTTGTATGCATGGGAGAGAAACGGGGTGTTGCTTGTGTTTTTCTGTTCAAGGTGACAATATGCAATTTGCTGGGAATATTAGATAGCTGATAATCAAATTCAGCGATGGCAACAAAAATGACATGGTATTATGCCTTGCTAATTTAACACAAACACAACTGCCTGTTCACTGGTCATGGCAAAGTCTAATGAGCAGCTTTGCTGAGTGATTAGATGAAGAATGAAACAAAGAGAAAAAAGCACCTGCCAGTAAGAGGTCATAACTTCAGGGAAGCAGGATTGAAAAAGAAAGCTCAGGAAATTTTGGAAAATTTCTGAGTCATGTAGACCATTGCTTGAACCATTCTTCTTCAAAGAATGAATCTGCTGGAAGTAATATGCACTGCCTATGGAGTTTACATTTAATCTTTGTTCATCAGAGTCTCCAATTAACTGGAACACATGTGGGGACCTGGTTGAGAAAGGTGTGGTCAGATCTCCACTTGACTCATTTAATTGTCCCTGTGTTAGGGTTCTGCTGGGTGGTTTTCTGGAAGCCTGTTCCTTTGATAAACAGCATCCTCACCTCACATAAACAGCATCATGCCTGACACTACAGTGCAGGAACATAGAGTGGCTGTGGCCAGTGGAACTGAACGATGCAGTGGATTGCTGAAAATTGATATTTCTTGGCAACAGGATGAGCCAAATTAACTCCAGATCAGGGTAAATACTGCAGAAATGTTTGCACGATTTATGCTGAATAAATCTTTCATGACTATCTGTGTTAATGTAGTTTAATCTCTGATAGTGTTTGCATTTCAAAGAGAAAGATGGGCTGGAAGAGGAACTGAATCAGCATGGCACTTGAGCAGATGCTATTACACTAATCACAAACTTTAAGATTTAACTAAGTATTTTGCTGATGAGAGTAGACTCTCAAATATCCTTTTATTGTAAGAAGAAGTTTTCACTTACATCTCCTGGATCAGATGACTAAGGAAAATTGTATACTGATGTGGTCTCATAGATTGAAGCACATATCTTCAGCTGGCATAAATTGCAATATGGCAATTGTATCAATGATCTGTATGAAAAGCAGCTTGTAACTGCTGGAAATCTACCCATAACTTTAACAGAACAATTTACTTTCAAAACTTTTACTGAGAGAAACACAGAGCAGCATTATGCTGTCTACTCTGCAGAAAGGTTAAAGACGATATGCAGATAAAGATCCAAAGAGGTGATATCTGTATCTGAAGATCCCAATACAATTCACCCCAGTATCATTTTAGCAATGTGTGAAATGTTTTCTGAACTCAATCACTTCACAGACATTGCTGTGAAAAGTGAAAAACAAAAGCCGATGATTATGGTAGGCAGCAAAATACTGAATTTGAGAACCACTTCTAAAGAACAGAGCTTAACAAGGCACATGGCTCTTTGGAGCTCTGCGAACTTGACTTTACTTCGGTGGGAAGTACTTGGTTTCTTCTCCTCATATGGCATTTTGGATACAAAATTATTGTCCTACACACTGAAAGGCTGTGTGACATTTTGTGCCTTAGTGGGTGCAGGTAAATAAAATCTCAGGTGCTTGCAAACAATTTTTGTTCCTTAATATTTTAATGATTGCATTTTGTTTGCAGCTGCTGTTATTAGGCAAATAAGCATGGCAACTTCACAACTGGGGGGACTCCTGAAATTCCTCTTTGCACATTCAAGGATTAAGCTGGAAAAAGCAATCACTGCAATTACCAGTGAAATCCTAAATCCTGGAATTCCTGTGAATAACAGCCACAAACCCTACCACTGACAGCCTGCCTGAAGGCTGCGGTGCTAAGAAAACAGAGAAGGCAGAGCCAAAAAAAACACAAGGGAGTCATGTAATAACCTTCATTACAGAGTTTTAATAATTTTACAGAGCTTTAAGGCTGATCCTGGCCTCAGTGAAGTCAATGGGAGATGACACACCCTTTGAGTGAATGGAAGGTGGGGACTGGGGGAGCAATGTTCCTCCTGCTGTGAGGAAAGATCAGGTTTGTGACATTCTGAAGAACCTGAACATCCATAAGTCAATGGATCCTGATGAGATCCATCCCTGAGGGAACTGGCTGACGTAGTCACCAAGCCCCTCTCAATGATATTTGAAAATTTATGGCAGTCAGAAGTCCCTGGTGACTGGAGAAAAGGCAACGTCGCATCCATTTTAAAGAAGGATAGAAAGGATGATCCAGAGAACTACCAACCTGTCAGCCTCACCCCTTTGCTGAAGAAAATCATGGGGTAGATCCTCCTGGAAGCCGTGCTAAGGCACGTGGAAGACAGGGAGGTGATATGAGACAATCAGCATGGCTTCACCAAGGACGAGTCCTGCCTGACCAACCTCGTGGCCTTCTGTGACGGTGTAACTGCATCAGTGGACAAGGGAAGAGCCCCCAGTGTCATCTATTTGGACTTGAGTAAGGCCTTTGACATGGTTCCCTGTAACATTCTTCTCTCTAGATTGGAAACACATGGATTTGATGGGTGGACTGTTCAATCGATGAGGAACTGGTTGCAAGATCGTGCCCAGAGAGTGGTGGTTAATCGTTCACTGTCCAGATGGAGATCAGTGATGAGTGGTGTCCCTCATGGGTCAGTACTGGGACCAATGCTCTTCAATATCTTCACCAACTACATCGACAGTGAGATAGAGTACACCCTCAGCAAGTTTGCAGATGACGCCAAGCTGTGTGGTGCAGTTGACACACGTGAGGGATGGGATGCCATCCAGAGAGACCTAGACAGGCTCGAGCAGTGGATCCAGAAGAACTTCATGAGGTTCAGTGAAGCCAAGCGTGAGATCCTGAACCTGGGCCATGGCAACTCCCACTATCAGTACAAGCTGGGAGACAAAAGGATAGACCACAGTCCTGCTGAAAAGGTTTAGAACCACTATTAAAAAAAATATTATGAAATGCAAAGAGAAGTATATCATGAATAACTTTTATTTAAGAACAAATAGATGAAGTTTAAAAATTAAGCACTGAATTGAAACTTTTGAAAAACACAGATAAGAGAGACTCTCACTGTTTTTCAGATTCTGGTTGAAATACTAAGCTTCAATGGCACTACACTGAATTACTGTAGTAAAGGAATTGTCCCATCATCTGTAAGAGTGAGCGTTAAGGCTACTAGCTTGGAATTGGATAACATACATAATCTACCAGCTTGTGCATCCACAAAAAGACCACAGAATCAGGCTGAGACCTCTTTGACTTCAGTTAGATTGACCCAAAAGACACTAAATCTCCTCTGGTGACACCTGCAGAAGTAAATGGCTTTCCACAAACCTATATGCAAGCATACTTCCAAGAAAAAAGTATCTGCAGCCAAAATGCATGTGGCCCATTAAGGACTTGAGTCATAGTTAGTTCAAAGGGACAAGAGTAAACGTCAGAAAGCATAAAAGTGTGTGTCATTTTATCACCTTCCTTTCTACAACTCCTTTGTAACCTTTTAACAGTTCTGAAACTTCACTGCTGAGCTCATTATCCCGGTTTTATAAAGCTGGATCATGCGTACACATCTGAGAACATTACAACACCTTAATTGCACTCATTGTAATAAATGGAGCCTGTCTAGCAAGAACCTTCAATTAACTAGGTACAGGAAAAAATTAGTATCTGAAGTCATTTGTGAGAGTTCAAGGTTTCGTATTTGGCACATCTGACCCTAAAGGTCTCATCTCTTGTGAAAAAAATGACAGACTTTGCTCTATTAATAAAATATACCACATGCACACACTTACTCATTTGTGACTGGTCGAAGATCTAAACGTGGTTGCACAATCTATGCAGATTAGAAATTAGGGATAGAAAAGCTAGTTGTCCTAATTCACAAGGAATCAAACTGCACCCTCTCTTCTGATCATACAGAAAATCAATTTGCAAACAGAACTAGAACAGAACAGAACTAGAATCTGCATCTTGACACTCGGGCACCATTAAGATTATTTTTGTGCTGTGATATTTGCTCACAGCCATTTGAAACCAATGGCCACCTATTTCTCTGACATCTCCATGAGCTCAAAAGTTATGATCTTGTTAGTTTAATGGATGCAAAACCAAACCAAATCAAACAACAGCAACAAAAGCCACCAAAAACAAAAAACAGGCAAGCTAGATTTATCCATTTCAGGGTTGATTTCTTTTTGCATAACAGCATTCACTGCATTGCACAAAGCTTATCTCCAGCTTGCATTGCAGAGCAGAAACAGAAATGTGCATATGCATAAATTCTTTCTTGAACAGGGCTTGAATCAGAAGCAAATTCATGTACACAAAACCTGAAATTTTTCTACCCCTTTGCTGTAGGTAGCACAGAGACCTGCCTCAATTTGTTACAATACACGTTTAGTTGGCTTCTTTCATTCTCGTGGTATCCTTAGTAGTGACAGAAATGGGAAACAACTGACTGGAAAGCACCCCAGCGAAGGCCTTTCTTCAGCTTGGGATACAAGCACCTGCAGGATCACTGCTCCTGCCTGAGTGGTTCAGAGAGCTTTGTTTGGTCCATATATCTTCAACAGTATCATTTTACTCACACCCCACCTGGAGTACTGCATTCAGATCTGGAGCCCCAGCACAAGAAGGATGTAGAGCTGTTGGAGTGGGTCCAGAGGAGGCCGCAAAGGCTCAGAAGGCTGGAGCACCTCTCCTAGGAACTAAGGTTGAGGGAGCTGGGCTTGTTCAGCCTGGAGAAGAGAAGGCTGTGGGGAGACCTAACTGTGGCCTTCCAGTACTTGAGGGAAACTTATAAACAGGAGGGAGAATGACTTTTTATACAGTCTGATAGTGATAGGAGAAGGTGGAATGGTTGTAAACTAAAAGAGGGGAGATTTAGATTAGACAGGATGAAATTCTTTACTCAGAGGGCGGCAAGGCCCTGGCACAGAGAGCTGTGGGTGTCCCATCCCTGGAGGTGCTCAAGGCCAGGTTGGATGGGCCCTGGGCAGCCTGAGCTGGTGGGGGGCAGCCCTGCCCGTGACAGGGGGCTGGGTGGGCTTTAGGGGCCCTTCCAACCCAAGCCATTCTATGATTCCCTTTATTACACAGAGTACTGGCATGAAAGAGCGGGTCTTCTCCTCAATGTAGTATAATTATTTACACAGAAAGAAAAAGTCAAAACTGCAAGAGGACAGAAAAAGAGAAACAACTTCTAGGGGAAGAATAAGATAGCAGGTTAGTTATGATGTTGCTAAAGGTTATTGTTGAAGAGTTCTAGTACAGCAAACTGCCAAGAGTAAGAGGGCTACAGTCCTGTCCTTGGTGTCCTGAACATTGTTTCTTGTCTAGATACAAAGGTCCACACAAAGGTCCACAAGCTGAAAAATAAGCTGCGCCTCTTTCTACTGTGTGGCCATTTGTTGGTGAAGAGCTGCTATGCTGGAGTGGCTGTCCCACAGATGTCCCAATTCTAGCATGGCGGGGTCATTCACCAGCACTGCAGCAGGATGGTGTCCCCCTGGCAGCCAGGGCAGCCTACAGCACATCCAGCTCAGCAAGGATAACAGCACATGGTGCTGTGGGCTCTCATGGCAGCTGATCCACTAGAGGAAACTGTGATCTGTCGCTGGGGTCAAGGAGCAGAGGAAAGCAAATGCAAAGCAATCAAGCAAAGAGAACAAGAAAAATGAAAGTGTTAAAAAGCAGGAGGAAAGAGAAAGAGAAAAAAGTCCACACATTTCTGTTTCTGAGCTATTGGAGACTGTTTGTAGTGATGTCACATGGAAACAGAAGCAGAACAAAACATTTTGCATCTCATTAAGAGCTGATGATCACAAAGAAGGACTTTACCCCTGTAAAACAGGTTGTGTATGGTCTGTTGTGCAGCTTTCCACTCAGTGTGTACAGTAAATTCCAGAAAACACTTAATGTGGAGTTGTAAAGAGCAAACTGCCTGTGTCAGGGTCCTTCACTCATCTCTGAATACTAACACAGAATTCGACACTGCGGCCCTGTCCCTAACAGCTGTCTGAGAGAGAGTTCAAGTGTTCTGGAAGTGATTCTCTCCCAGGAAAGCATTTCCAATTGTGTGGAGACCAGGAGGAAGTCTGTTACCCTGGTTGACACTGTTATGCAATTAGCTATATTAAACCACCAAGGTTTTGAAGATCCCCTTTTAGAAACAAAATCTGCATCCTTCACATGTATGTAAGCCTCCTTTTATCTACGTATTTGTCCCAACTTTGTTCCTCTTGGAGGCCCCATTGCACTTATGTCGTGTTATCCTCCAGCACAGCCTGGACCTGATGGCTGCTACCTGCTGTGGGAGCACAGCAGACTGCGGTCACACTGCACCCAGCACAGCAGCCATCAGCCTGGCTCAACCTCCCAGTTGCTACCATTGCTTCTCACAAGCCAGAGGCTTGCAAAGACCCGTTTTCAGCAAACTCTCTGCTATTCCCAGAAAAAAGTCAAACCAATAACCATTTCTTAGCAGCCTTGAGAGGTTTTAAGGAACTAATGTACGGAAAGCACAAGTGATGAAAACTGTTCCCAGCAGCCCTACTTGTCCAAGGGCTCACCTTAGGTCTGTAAAGTCCTTTAGGTGGGACTGATTCTTTATTTCTGTTTTTGTTTGTTTGGTTTTATTTGTTTGCCTGTTTTTGGAAGTATTCCTATATGTAGCCTGAGATGTGAAGAGCTTACTCCTGGTCGATTTTGTCACCTATTAGGGTGACATTCTTTCGCCACTTTCTTTTCACAGATGGTGTTCACCAGGCTGAGATTCCTGTGTCATCCTTTTGCCAATAAAAGGTGGTTTCATCAATAAAAAGATATCAACTGTCATGCTGTGATCTCATTAAATTAGAATGGCCTTACAAGCACCTGGAATGTCCCTTCACTGACATGTAGAAGAGCTGCCAGGGAAATGAAGAAAGCTGCTACATGAAGTGATTACTCAAGTAGCACAGTAAGCAGGAATACAAGAGAGCTGTGCCTTAAGCATGGTAAGTGCAATTTGCCTCAAAGGAAGCAAAAGGAGCTGTAGAAATTCCTTCGCACTGTCAGTAGGGTTTTTTTTCTTTTTTATTCTTCTTCTTTCTTTTTTTTTTTTTTAACTGCAGGACTAACTCTTGAAATGTGATTTGCTGACAGTGTAGGGCACCCTATGTCACTGTACCTGCTGGCTGTTGTGAAACTAAAGCTGCGCAAGTGTTGTGTGATGGCAATAACTGGAACAGCATGGGCCCTGGAGGCAGTTTCAGAGCAGAAACTTATTGCGGCAAATGTAGAAACATGCCATATTACTCCCTGGTTTTATCTTCTTGTTTGTTGTTTTTTGGAAATTATTCTGTGAGGACAAAGATGACGCTCTAAACATGGACTGCCGATGGTGTTGGAGGCTTTGTGTTGAGGCTGTTGGGAACACAGTGCAAGTGTTCCACGGTCTGCAAGACTCCACGGTCTGCTTTAAGGCTGGTTAAAGCCTGCCTGTGATAGACAGCAAGGTAGTGCTGAGGTTATCACAAACAATGCTCTTGTTTCTTTCTGAGTTTAACAGTTACCCTTTTCCAGAGGCCCAAAATTCATGTCTACTGAAAAACTGGGAAAGCCTTTGCAGAGTTAAACCTTCATGCTACTGCACTTAAAACTTGATAACTAGCTGTTTGTAATTCCTGGTCAATATTCAAAGAGAAGATACCAAATAGTTTCATACCAGAACAGTGAATGCATACCAAAAAAAATTATGCATGTTATAAACACGGTAAATAAATATAGGGTACTGAAGCAATTTCTAAAATCAGAGAAGTAGTAAAACACTCTACGTGCTGAAGTCTCTCGTGCAGACTGCTCCATTCCATTGCTGTGAAGTTCAGACAAGTCTGCTAATAAACCTCTTCATAGGCTCCCAGACATAGACTAACTGTCCTCTGACTTCTGGTCTGTGTCTCAGACCGTTACTGTTTTCTCTCTCCACCCTGTTTTTTATGCAAAGGAATGATGGGAGAGGCATTTGTAATGATCGCTTGATGCTCTGTCATGGTTTACACCTTTCTCTCTTTATACCCTGTCTAACTCTGAAGGATAGGACTTGCCAAGCTGCCTCTCTTACCAGACCCTTTATGTTCTTAGGAACAGTAAGATTTAGCCTCTACCCAAATCATTACAGATTCCTTTCCCTCTTCCCTTTCCCTTTCCTCTTCCGCCATGGAGTGCTAATGGCCATTTGAACAGGTTCCTGGAAGAATAAGAAGCTGTTGAGAATTATTAAAAATGCAGGACCCAACTTGGTCACAAAGATCCTGAGCTGCAAACAGACAGTGGATGGCAGGGCAGGGGGCTCACTGAGGGTATTTCTGTGTGTGCTGTTCCCTTTGCATCACCTGTCAGATGGTCATTGTTGGATGCTGGATGTGGGGGGGAGGCTTCATTTTTCAATCTCAGTGCAGTCCACCTATCCATGGCTTGTCAGAGCTTGTCGACTTCTAATGTCCCTGCCTATCACTGCCTCCTCCCACTTGGTGCTTCTGCTGGCTCAGCAATTTGGAGAGAAGCAGAAATACAGCTTTTCAGCAAGAGTGGTCTCACTGGCTGTCTCTCCTACAGGTCCAGATTCACTCACAGGGAATGCCTGAGAATTGCTGAGTAGCACTGCTGGATTTTTCCCATTACTTTTTAGCAATGTTTCCCTATCTTATTCTTAAAAGACATGAAAGACCATTTCCCAAAGTATTTTCCTTTTGTTTACTTATTCCATACACTGCAGTTGAAAATGAAGAACAATACTTTCTGGACAAAGTGTAGGTAACACCCTGGCAAAAGATTGAGGTGATCTTTATATTTGCTGCTGTGATAAATATCAGGATGGAGATGCTAGAGGCAAGAGTTTCAGCCCCAGCAAGTCAGAAAGTCATCATCAGCTTAATATTTTGGGGATTCTATAGCAACTGACCACAGAACATTGGTGTTTGAGCAAGCTGAGTGCCCTCTGTCTCCTCAGACATTCCCACCATCAGCCCCAGAGAATGCATCTCAGGCACTGAGTTCATTCATGAGTCACAGCAACCCAAGCTCTTTCAGGAAGGCAACTGCTTTGCTGGCCTTTGAAATGGGTTGGGAAAGGGCAAAGAGAGAAAACTAATAAGAAGAAAGGCCAGTTTAATCTAGATCTCTGTAATGGTACTGATCATCGGAGGACATTGTTTATTTTGGCACTATGATAGCTTTTCATGAAGTGATTGAAAAATAGCCTCTGCAAGAGAATAAAATTTCTCCTAATGACTCTTGTGCAGAAGCAACATGTGAAGAGCAGGGAGAGAGGCAGAAACAAACCAGAAGAGCCAAATACCTTTAGCCAGCAGACCTCTGCTCTGGCTTCTCTTGGTTTTCATTCTCCTCCTGGAAGGGTTAGAGGGTGGTCTTATCTCCATGGGGCTTAAAGAAAGGGGAACTGACATGACAGTGCTGTGAATGAAGGATATTTGCATTGGGAATTTGATTTCTGCTGGCCTGTCAGTGACGCTAACCTTGACCTGAAACTGACCTCTTTTGTTGTACAGGAATGAAATCTGACTTAATATGTCCTTGGACTGTTTGCTAAATCCCTTCCCAATCTCTTACATGCAGAGAATGACCACACTGACATATGGCTCTTTATCACACATGCCAGTTTTGATCTGGAGTTAAACAGATTTGTGGAGAAGTAGACATCCAACACACACCAGGGATAAGTTGAAGGTGCAGAGCTACCCTGGGAGAAGGAGTGCCTTTGCTTCACAAGCACTTCAGGGAGTGATTTTAATGAGCAACAGTGACAGTGCAATAAATAACAAGAGTTTCCTGTAGTTAGGACTCTGGTTAATGTTTTATTTTCTTGTCTATCTTTGCCTCTTTCTGCACCACTCAAGGCATGTCTACGGCACAGAAATCCTTTATAATGTTCTTGATAAAAAAAAGGATCAAGATCCAACATCTGTGCATCTGAAAGCCCAGGCACCATGAGGGGTGCAGAGTAAAGCTTTTCCTCTGACTTACACTTGTTGGCCTCCAGCCTATGGCTAAGGGCAGAGGGTGCAGAAGCAGAAGAGCTATGGGCTGTCTGCCACAGGCTCTCATAGTCTTTCCGAAAAGGTAGACTAAGAAATGTCATGTACCTTCAGTTTCTGTGTCTGTCCCTGGAGTTCAGCAACACCAACTTCATTACCCCTAACCCTTTGAGATCCATGGATAAAAGGTTCCATGAAAGGGCACAATTATGTCATTAAATGGTAACTACATCATCTAAATTATTATTAATAATAACATGTATCTCTTGCAAAAGAGGTGTACTTTACAGCAAGATTTTTGATCTGGTAGATATAATTACTGGACAAGATCCTGCATGTCCTCATTCCCCCAAACTGGCCTTCCTCCTGCAGGGATGCAATCTGACTTCAGGCACAGTTCTCCTGAAATAAAGGATGGAGAAGAGGGTGTTAAACCATTGCAAGAAGTAAGAGAAAAATTAATTTGAGAAATCCTGAACAGGACTATGCTGTCAACCCCATCTGGACACAAGATGAGAGTTTCAAACCAGAGGCCAAGAGACATTAGGCATGTATGGAGAGAACATAAAATTGTTCACACAATAGGGCCAGACTGTCTACATAATTTCTCATCTCATTTCCTTACTGAACACAGTACAGTTGCTCACATAGCTTTCCACCAACAGTCAGACCATGGGTTCCTGTTTTCCTCGCTCTAAGACACAGCCTGCCCTTGCCACAGTGCAGGCCTGAGATGAGTTGTGTTTGGGGGAGGCTACAGAGGAAGCATGCAGCCCCACACTCCCACAAACAAGCACTGCTGGGCTCCAGTCCCACTCTGGAAGTTGTTTGGAATAAAGAGAATACAACCAACAGGTTTAAGGATGATTACAGCACTCTCCTACACAGAGAAGACATGTTCTCTGCATAGATAAACAAGGGTGAGGCATTTGCTCACCACTGCTTAACTTTGTTTATTTATAAGGTCTTCACACTCCATCATGATCACATCAATGTCCTGGGCAAAGATTTGTATTATGAGGCCAAAGTCCCTGAGAAGTTATATGCTGGGTGATATATGATTATTTGTTAAAAACAAGCAGCCTGGCTGTTCTGTCCCTCTGTTGAGACATAGAGACTTTGGAAAACAAACAGATGGGACTGACAGGGGTAATGTCAAGAAACTGAGTCCATTCCCTAGTTATGTGGCAGAGAGTAGTGCAGCAATAACAGAACAGCAATGTGAATACATAAAGTAGTCACCTAAAAAATCCATAGTCTGGGTTACTGCAAGGAATACAGGGCATCTGTCTAGGACAAGAAAATATGGCATCCCTGAGGCCACAGCTCAACTCAATAGCTGAAGAGGTAATGTTGCTTGTGAATCTAAATATAATAGACTGTCACTGTAACTTCTGGAGAGGTCAGTTTGAAGCAGATTGTCACAACCCACCATTTCCTCTGTGGTGCTCAGAGACGTGTGGGTGCAAGCAAGAAAGGGCGACCTGTCCTCCTTCTCCCCTGATTTTTCACGATGAAAGGGAGGGCAGCTGCAGCTGGTGCTGGAGTGTGGGAGATCCAGGGCAAAACTCAAGTGGATATACCTCATTTTTCCTCAGTTTACCACTATCTAGGGGATATTGACACAACAACAAAGGTCACAGCACAAAAACTCTGTAACAGATTCTTTTTTCTAATAGTTCTGAGCACCGTGCTAACCATCTAAGACTGAAATGTTTCATTTCCATGCAGTGGAAAGAGAGTTAATCAAAGAAACTGGCATCCTGTCTAGCTGGAAAATATGAGAAGTCACCAGCTCAGGTGAAAAATCTAGGCTTGGGGAGACAATCTGCTGTACCAAATCCATATTTTCCAGTGTAATGTATACACTCCATATTTCAACAAGAAGCAGAGGTGGGAAATCAGTTGCCTGTGGTGCCAGTAGGCTGGGATGTGACCCATGCATGGGATGTGATGACACAAGCGAAATTCAGAGACATAAAGGCTGGAGTCTGATGCTTCCCATCTGACTGCATTAAGGTACCCTACTTGTTCTCCAGCTGTCCATCCAGGAGAGCCCTGAGCTTTCCGTAGGCCTGGTGTCATATCTGCCAGATATGTGGGTTTATCGCTGATCCTTCAACCAACTGAATCAACACTAGATACCTATTTCTTGGCAACTGAGTCCAGCCCCTTATTCATTGTTTCAGTGTCCATAAGACCATGTTACAGCCATCCTCTATCCATGTTGAATGGGGAGCAGGGGGAAAGAGCATTTTCAAATCCACAGGGGAGGCAATAAAGAATGCTGTACATTTTGATAGTTTTGGTAGCATCTTCTTTAGTACTCTGGACACTGGTGTCCAAATCAACTTCCCGAGAGAAGGCAAAGCCATTTCCCACCTCCCTTGAGAGTCCTTGCACAACTGCCACAGTACAAGTGCAGTGCTGAAATCCCAACACCAACGTGAGAAAGAAGAAGTAAATGGTATTATTATTCTTTTTTCTCTCTGATAGATAAGTCAGAGGTGAGCTGAACTGTATTTTTTGAGAGACCTGGTAGAATGTTGCCACCCATAAAGCATGTCAGAAGCTGTAAAATGCAAGTCATTATGCCAAGTTATATCCACTTGTGAAAGTCAATTAGAAGACCAACAGCAACCTTTTTATGTGAAAAGATGTGTTGAATCCAGAAGGGCTAGTATGGAGTTTGGGTCCCAACTGGTACTTTGAAACAAGCATAGTGTGAGCTAATCTTCTCCTAAAATAATAATAATAATAAAATCTTTTATTTTTCCTTTTTTTGTTTCCCTGATTTGAAAGGAGAGAGCTGGATAAACAATAGAGTTGATCAAATCTTAAACAGTGACACTTGCCAAACCAAAGATGATGTGAGTTCATTACTATTGGTTTCTCTTTCCTCAGAGGCAGAGTACTCACAATGATATATTGTTACACTTGGGATAAATAGCTGTATTTTACAGATATTAGATACAGGCGTGTCCGAAGCCTTAATGTTTGCAGATCTTGCATGGTAACTCTTGCTCGTTGCTCTCTGGAAAACAGGGCTCAGTTACTCTGAAAGTAACAAGCAGAAGTTTGTGCCAAGGAGATGGGAGTTGGCATTTCTTAGAGAGCTCTACAATTCACTTGAGGAAAAACAGCCTGTCCTGGAAATGAATTTCATTTATGCTGGCTCAAGAGAAAGACACCTCCAGAAAGATACACACATGGCAATTTTTCCATCTCAAAATTCCTTTTGTAGATTGAATATAAAATAAGAATAAAGCACTGCACAAGTAACTTGATACACAGCAGAAGAAAAATTGCAGCTACAACATTCAGAGTAAAACTTCAGGCTGTGTTTCACTGAATGTGGAGCCAGCATTGTTCCTGCAAGCAGCAGTTCCTCCTCCTGCTTTTGCCTGCTTGCTTCTTCCCCAGGTTGCCCCACACTGGCCACGAGCAAGCCCAGCAAAAACAATGACAAAAATGTTTCTTTTTCAGCAGAATCAACTCCCTGTTTTGGCTCACCACGTGAACACGCAAACAGCTGGAATGGTGTCTTTTGGAAGCAGTGCCAGTTTAAGCTGTTTGTGGAATTACACAGACTCTCAGAGAGAAACTCTGGGAAGGATTAGCAGAACGCTGCAGTGCTGTGCATTAGAAGGAAGCTGATTTGGTTGCAGTTGTCCAGGCTGCCAAAGCTGATGCTGCTCCCATGCTGAGGAAAGGAGTCCTTGTAGGTTTAAGCACATCCAGTTTCCATCATGAGTCTCCAGTACGGGAATGGGGATGACCTTCCGAACACTGTTGTGGAAGTAACAGGGAGCTTTCCCGTTACTCTCCACCTTCAGCATGAAACACATCCGATTATAACATGAGCTAATGGAGAGTGACTCAGGGAGCAGGGGACCGGGTTCAGATCCCCCTGTGAAGGTATCAAAAAGTCATTCCCTCTGTGAGTGCACGCAGGAGGACCGGCACACAAGGAGTCACACATCATCATCCCTTTGGTTGATTTCACTCCTCTAGTTCTCATTTCTACTCCAGAAAGAACTGTTTTGGAACCTTAACTTGAAGCTGTGTCCAGCTCCAGGGCAAACCAGACCCCATCCCTCCGCAGGTTTAGCACTCACGAGCTCTGCCCGGCTGCCCTGCTCTACCAGGGTGGGCACACCAGCACCCAGAGCCAGCAGCTGCCACTCCCTTCCCTGGGCATCATCTTGGGTCAGCAAGGTCAGTTCAGCTGCACTGCAGCCAGAAGCCAGGATGCAATCAGCCATCCCACGCGATGGACTCTGCCAGCACTCGGCTCCAACAAGAGTCAAGCGTCAGAGTCCGATTCATCTCAGTCTCAGAGGCTATGCATGGTGGAATGCTATGCATGGTGGAAGGGGGACAGACAGTCTGGAATCATACCTTGCTGGTCCCTTAGGGAGCCGGGAGCTTGTGAAAACTGAGCTCTGCTTTACTTTTATCGCCCCAGAATTTCCTGTCTAGCCATGCATATGTGTTAGCATCTCGTTTGTATGCGTGGGCTATCACCTAATTCTTTGCCATGCTGTGGGACATGCGCAGCTTCTCTCCATGCTTCCATAAGGGAGCAGGGAGGATGAAGGCAGTGGATAAATGAGTGGAAATGGAGTATCCTCGAAAGGTTAAAAGCAAAGTAAAACTCATTGCACATCCTGCATGAGTAATGCAAGTCCAGAGCAGTTAGCAATATATTAGTATCATTCACTGCACTGATTTATTGTTGCACTGTAAAGTTTGTTCTAATGTCATCATTTTCATTGCTCTATTACTCTATTTCTCTATTAAGAAAACAAACACCTAACAACTAAAAGAACGGTCAAACAAGACTGATTTTCACAGAAGCTCTGTTCCCACTTTTCTTCATCACCTTTCAGAAACGTTTATATTCCTTTTTGCCCCCATTGTAAGTCTGGTCTCACTTAGTCTCTAGACTTTTGTAAGCAAACTGTAGATTGAATTATTCTCATTGCAATTGCCGCTTTTCGTTGAAAGACCAACGGAAATCAGTGTACATACATTAATAATACAACTGAGAAAATTCCTTGCAGCCCAACGCTATCAAGAAATCCATCTTTTTTTTTTTTAATATTTTGGATTTTCTCGTACCTTTCTCTGAAACAGAAAGTATGAAGCTGTGGCACAGAAGTGGAGGGAGCAGATGGAAAGAGAAAGAAGAAAAGTCTCAGAAAAAAATAGATAGTTAACATATAATAAATTCTTCATAATAATGTTGTCTTTTGAAGCCAAAAACTTTAATGTTTTCTGTGGTGATTTACAACAGATGAGAGACTGGTGATGAAAATGAATTAGGAAGCACAAAGTGGTGGATTTGTAACAATGCTAATACAGGTTTCCTTAGTGCGGTTAACTGATTTCAGCTTTTTCCACACTACTATCACAGTGCTTCCCATTTTCCAACTGAAGGTCATCAGACTCTGATAGTGATTTGAAGTGGGATTACTCTGATGTTAAATGATTTCCTGTGACAGAATTTTCTGGGCCAAAGTCCTAAGCCATGCATTTAGGTGTAGCAGTAAGACACAGAACAGCAAGGGGTCCCAAAATTGTTTTCCACCACTGCCTATTCAAAACATCATACCCCAAAAAGTCTGAGAGGATTGAAAATCTCTGCTAGTTATGGAGCAGACAAACCCTGGTCCCAAAAAAGTGGTCTTTACAAACTCTTTTAGTCAAGGCCAAAAATATATTGACTTCTGCCTTTTGAAGTATGTCCTGAAAGCATTCTTTCTAATATCGTTGTCACTGCAGATATCATGATAAAAATTTAGAATATACTAAAAACACGGCACTTAATGGTCATCTATTTTGATATCTTCTTGGATAAGTTCACAGATGATCTAAAAGCAGGTAAGTCGCTTCAGTAAATTGTAAGTCAACGGAATATCTGAGTGGGCAAGGACATTTCTTGAGTTCATTGCCATCTAAAAGGACATTTTGCTGCAATTGCCATCATTTCTTTTTGCCACAGCATAGCCAGAGGCCTCAGTTGAAATCAAAGACTCTCTGTATCATGAATGTCAAAGGAAATGTCCATGTCCTCAAACACAGAAAATCAGAAGCAAAAGAACAGAGAAAACACCTCAAAAAAAAAAAATTTAAAAAAACTTTCTTCATTTCTTCTCCTGCAGGGATGAACAGCTTCCTCACCTTTTCTAGATTGACAGCAAGTCTTTAAGGATGCACAGCTTGATAGCTCATGACTGCCTGCTCCCTCAAGGTGTGACTAGCTCCAAGCAGGTCAAGTAATAACTCTTCCAGAAGCAGCAGGCTTCTGAAGATGCAATCACATAGTCATTGTCAGAATTGGAAAAACACCAGTCCTGAAAATTTAACAGGAGAAGGAAAATCTTCTTATGTAGGGTAATTTTTACTCTAGCTTCTACCAGTGGAAAAAGGGAACATCCTTTTTCACTCTATCCAATCATCTTCTGGTGACTCTTTGTATCAGCTCCTGGTGTGAGTGAGGCACTCAGCCACTGAAGTGGAAGGTGGGATGCAATGGGTGATAGAAACTTTAATTTACAGGGAACAGCGTATTTGTTTCAGTATACTGTAATCCACTGGGAAAGTATTCATATTTCAACCAGGGACCCACAAACAACCTGAACACTGGTTTGTGGAGATATTTCTAAGCTTATTCCACATTGCCATATTCTGTGATATTTGTCTGTGGCACAGGAGGTTGTCTGAAAGTGTTACACAAATCACAAAATCACAGAATGTTTGAGGTAGGAAGTGGCCATGGGAGATCACCTAGTGCAACTCCTGCTCAGAGCAGGGTGACCTAGAGAAGCGGAGCATGCATTTTTAATTTGCTGAACTTCAAGATCTTCACATTGACCCATTTCTTCATCCTTTTGAGGTCACTCTGGTTAATAGGTCAATCACGTGGTGCATCAGCCACTCCTCCTAGCTTTGTATTACCTGGAAACCTGCTGAGGATGCAGTCTGTCCCATTGTGCAAGCCATTAATGAAGACGTTTATTAGTATTGGACACACTATCTGTCCCTGGGACACACCTCTGGTGACTGTCCCCAGCTGCACTTTTTTCAGTTCTCTGGGTCTGCTACTTCAGCCAGTTTTTAGTCCACTTCCCTATCCACTGATATTCATCAGCATGTCAATGAGGAGTGTGTAGGAAACAGTACAGAAAATGTTGCCCAGATCCCAACAAAAAAACATTACTGCTGCTCTCCCCTGTCTCATTCTAGATGACAATCAAGTGGTTCAGGCATCATCTCCACTTTGTAAACCCATAAATTGAAAGTGACCACTTTCAATCATCAATATGTTTGGAAAAGACTTCCAAGATTATAAGGACAAGGGAGGATGGCTTTAAACTGAAAGAGGGAAAATTTAGGTTAGATGTTAGGAAGAAATTCTTCACTCAGAGGATGGTGAGGCCCTGGCGCAGCTGCTGGGAGAGCTGTGGATGCCCCATCCCTGGAGGTGCTCAAGGCCAGGTTGGATGGGGCCTGAGCAGCCTGAGCTGGTGGGTGGCAGCCGTGCCCATGGCATGGGGTTGGAGCTGGGTGGGCTTTGAAGTCCCTTCCAACATGCACTGTTCTGTGAGTCTATGATTCTGTGATTATTTCCTCAACCATATGAGGCTGAGCTGACTCTAGTTGCCCAGACCCTCCTGAAGATAGGGTGATGTTTGCTTTCTTCCAGTCCTCAGAAGCCTCCCCTAGTCACCTCCAGTCACCAATACTCACATATAACAGCAAGTGATGTTGCAGTGACATCCACCGCTAGCTCCCCTACCACCCTGAGGCGCATCCCTTCAGGACTCTAGATGCATGTATTAGGATATCAGAATACACACATCAGATTCAGATTAGAGTACATTTGTTTTCTGATAGATACCATTTTTAAGCTAGGATATGCTTGCTGAAGGTGCTGCAATACTCAACTAAGTGAAAACAGAACTGCTTTAATGACAGTGACCTTTCAATATACTGAGTCATCATGACTCTGTCAGCCTCAAATGTATCCTTTCCAAGTAACTTCCTTGGAACTATGGTGTCAGATGAGGAAAGAGAAATCAGCCAAGAGCTATTGGAAAAATCTTGCTATTGTGTAAACAGAGGTGTTTGGATAAATGAGGTGTGTGGGTACAAAAGGAAAAATAAAAATAAATCTTTTTTTTTTTTAAAAAAAAAAAGCCCTTCAGGGATCTAAGGGAGAGATGTGATTTTCTAATTTTACTTGGGAATTTTCTTTCCATAACCACTCTCCCTGACAGCAAAGTCTCCTGGCTCTTGATGAATCTACTGCTATCATATTCAATGCTGCAACTTTTAGGGGGGACCCCGGGAGGAAGAAGCTGGAATTTCAAAGGAGTCTGTAGCCAGATGTTCCAGCTGGGTTGCAGCCAGGGTTTCAAAACTGAACAGATCACAGAGAGATGAATTCTTCAAAATGAGGAAATGTGGATGCCTCTACGGGGGCTTTAGCGGGACTTGAGTGTTTTTGACACAAATCCAGTATGTGATTACAAAATACCTCAGGAAATCAGCTGTACACGGAACCCCCTTGGTTTCCTAAGAGGGGAGGGGAATTCTTTAAATGATGCCCTTCAATTCGCAGTTATTGACTTCGCACATTTCCAAAGAGGAATATGAAGGTTTGCATCTCTTCAGGGAAAGAAATAGATAGAGTTTCAGGAGACTAATATATAGATTCCCGTAACATATGCATTACCCAGATTTTCCCTTTCCTGACTTCCATCAGGTCTCTCCCACATCATTCTAGATTAAAAGCATCCCTAACCAGCTGCACTTTTAAGGGCATTTCTCTTGAATTAGCCTGATCCCACTAGGTCAAAGTACGAATGTCCAAGTACCATCATGAATATGATTTTCCTAAGCCACCTGCAGTTTATGAGCTTTAAACTTTTATCTGGACACTGTTGAAATTAAAATAGGCTTGCACTACAGGAAAGACAGAACCGAGGATCCACCCAGCTGGGAGCAGCTTGATTGTTTCCTAAAATAAAGATTGAAGGCAAGAAAAAGAGGAATTCCTCAGTTTTTCTCAGACAGAAGATTTCCAGATCTCTCTATTCCAGCATCCATTGGGGAAGTAACTGTGCATATCCAGTTCTAATAGTATTTTCTCAGGGACTACACTAATAAAACCATATACAAAATTACTTTATCAGATGTCTTCAGATATTTCTGAATTTGTTAAGCACTCTGACATCCTTCCCTGGAAAAAATTCATGATATTTTTGTTTTATGAAAGTGGAAACTGACTCAAAGAGCTGATTAGAAGAATGGTTGAGAGTCTGAGGTATACTTACAGTCTGGAAAGAGCAGGACTTTTTCTAAAATGATTAATGTAGTGGAGAAAGGACAGACACCTATAAAACAACGAATGATGCAATTCAGCTGAATGGATAAGGATTTGCTGTGTATCAGCAGGGTGGAGCTGTGAGGCACACAGCTATTTCAGGCAGCACAAAGCGTATAAGGCAGCAATTTTAAAATAAAGACTGAAGCAGAAAAAGAAGTGTGCTTTCATCTATCACCCGCGAGGCAAGAAATATGGAATTCAATTCTATGCAAAGCAGAGGAGGCAGAAAGGATAAATGGCTTCAAAAGGAATTTTTAAAAGTGTATAAATATTACTTGCAGGGGTGGTCAAGGCTTGGTCGACTCCCAGGCTACTAACGGGAATATTACTGGATACAGCAGGGAAAGGAAAGTGTGGTGCTCTCATAAAAGAATAAGGCTTTCCTGTGAGAAAAGGACCCTGTGTTTGATCCAGCTGAGCAAGGCTGAGAAAGGAGCAGACACGACACAGCAAGCAGTGAGTTGTGCTCCAGCAGTTCATGCTCCTCAGTGCATAAGACACTCCCACTTGTTTGCACCTGCATTGGACCATGCAAGCAGGGGATATACCGGATTGTAGAGCAAGGGAAAATTCAGCCCTGCACACACACCTCTCCCTACAAGACCCGACATGAGTATCAGCACACACACAAACTGGCAGAGACAGAAAAACCTCACTGCTCCCGCTGGGCTGCAAGGTCAGAACAGTTCCCAGGGGGCTGATCCAAAACTTGCTGGAGTCAACAGCAAACGGTCTTTGCTTTCAAGGGGGCTCATGATGAGCTCATGCTGGAGAGGAAATCCCAGGAGGAGCTTCCACAGACAGACCAACAGGAGAGCATGAGGCAGAGTGTTTCAGTTTCCCTGTTAAGCAATGTTTTAATAAAAGCAGTTTTCACAAATGGTATTTCACAACAACCAGAGGATGTTACATTGGTGGTTACACATTCAAAACAGCTCCACAGGCATCAGCAGATCAAGCTATCTGGCCAAGTGAATGAAGTTACAAACCAAAACAAACAGACCCTGCCTTCAAGCAGCAGTAACAGCCTTGCCATTAATTCATGCTTTTTCATAATAAAATAACACCAGGCAACCCCAGCAAATCCAAGTGAAGCCACTTGCTGGCTTCATCAGCAAATATCCTTCCAGAATGGGATTGCAGGGCAGGGCTTTCCCTCTGGGGTAGTGCAGTGTAAGCGTATATAACCCAGAAGCTTCCTGCTCATGTCTATTCATCTGGGTCACACTGTGGCCTGCCTCAGTGTGTGGTGTAGGATGGAGTAAGGTTATTGATCCTCATATCAAGAGACACCTTTTTTGCCAGCATTTCCAGGGATAGCAGACGAAGCCACGTATGCAAACATGGAAGGGGAAACTTAAGGAGTGCAGAGGACACTAGCAACTTGCTGCAGCTGAGGGTCTGGCTCCCAGCACACACAACTTGCCTGTCAGGGCAGCAACAAACACCATGATGTGCTGCTGATCCTTGTGTGCTGGTTTTAGATGTCCTTGCCACCACAAATGAGCCAAAGCAGGATGTGGGAGTTGGAGCTGCAGTCCCTTCTTTGATGTTACATTTGGAGAAGCTCAGACCTTATGAAGCTACTCCCTCAGCTGCTCATTCTCAAAAAAATCCTCACATGAAATAAATTTTTATCTCTCAGAGAAAGGATATATTTAGTTTTGGTGGGGTTTTTTGTACCTTTTTTTTTCTTTCTTTCTTTTTTCTGAAGCCTAGAGCTCATGGAATACTCCAGAGTACATTTTTACGAAGTATTTTTGTTTACTTCTATGTCTTGGGGGAAAACTCAAGCCATTTGGCTGCGTAAGATACCCACAGTCAATCTGAACAGTGCTGCATCTGTGATGGGGAAAGGCACATCTATTTACAGTGCTGGGGATGTTAAACTTGGAAATACGCTTTTTATTTTTATTTTTAACCTGGAATGGAGCTATGTATGGCTGCAGACGTTTCTTCATTTAAGCTGCGGGGCTTTCCAGTAATTATGGCCCAGACCCAAGTCACACTGACGTCAATGGGATTCTCTCCATTGACTTCAAGGGGAGCTAGAAGAGGCCTTGCCTTGAGGAACACAGCCAAGACAGAATAAAGCCTTCCACTTTCCCACCCAAGGAAAAACACTGTGAACTTACCAGCACCTAGGGACCACTCTGAACTTTTCCTTCCCTTCCTACTTGCGTATCTCCCATACATTTAGAATGCATTCAGTCCCCTTCAGACTCTTTCATAACTTCCACGAGTGCATCTCCTCTTTGACACCCTCCCACTTGTTGTCAAAGCCCATTCACAAAACTCCTGCAGCAGCACTGAAATCAGTCGGAAGGCTGCCTGCACTTCTCTGACATCCATCCATCTGCTCCTTTTCCTTTCGTTTCCAGGACTCTTCTCTGAAAAGTTTTGGAGGCTGAGCTAGGAAAAAAAAAAAAAAGGACCAACTGCTTACTGTTAGTTTCTACTGTTTATATTTTTCACAAGTGTTTGCTCTGCATACAATAAAAATAGCTACAGGCAGCTGGTGCTGTAGCTGGTTCCTGCCTCTGTTGATGTCAGGCAAGTTTTCCCAACGACCTCAGCACAGAGCAGATCAGCAGCAGGGTGAGGGCAGAAGTGCTGGTGGAGTCCTTTACCTCCATCTCACCAGTTCGCAGCCCAACCCAATTAGCCCTGAGATGTTGCACTAATTACCCTGGGCATGGTGCCATGGTTTCATGGCTATTCAGCTTCCAGGAGCTGGCTCCTATCCCCACATGGTACTCTGTGAGCAAACAACTCCTCTAGCCGCGGCACTGAGACCTTGAGCATGGTGGTGCTGCAAAGGCAGGCACTGTCCCTGGAGGGAAAGGGCTGGTGGGAAGGGCGTAGTGGTGACAGCTCAGTGGAGTGGAAGGTTTGGCTTATGTGGGAAGAGTAGAAGAGGTCAGCAAGAGGGGAAAGGCTAGAAGACTAGAAGGGGTTGAGAGCAATCTGTTGAATTTTGGAGGAATTTTGTCCACCCACCTCCTGGAGTTCATCTGCTTGCAGCCAGCTGTGAGCCTCTTTGTTCTTGTCTTTTCCCATTGCCCCTGTCCTTCATGTGCCTCAGCCTCCCAGATCTGCTGTGAGGAAATGGACAGTGAGGTGATGGGATGGCTTCTGGCTCTCTTCCTAGATGAAAACCTAGGCTGAGGAGCTCAGGAGAGTCTGAGAGAGCCATGTGAGATTTCCAGCCAGCTGCTGCCCCCTAATTCTGAACCCAGATTTGTAGGGGTAGAAGTAAGAGAGTTAGTCTCCTGACTTAAGCAAAGTAAGCACATGGGTTCACCTATCAAAAGCCAGCTGCAGGCACATCCTCGTGTCCTTGGGACCTTGAAGATCTGCTCCTAGAACTTGCTATGATCAGGACTTATGTAAAGACCAACACCTAGAATGTGACCCTGTAGGATTCCACTTCATTCTTGAAAAATCATTTGTAGCAGTGTTATAAACTCAGGAAAACTCTAGTACATAACAATAAGCCCATGCATGTCTTTTCACATTTGGGAGTCTCAGAAACGGAACTACCATGAGCTGGGCAGCAGCCAACAGATTTGTGTTCTTCCACCAAACCTTTAGCAAAAAATAACCCCAAAATATCAAAAACAAAACCATCATCTCCAGTAAAACAAACATTCTGAAAGCCAGAAGAGCTTTGTGCCATTTGTTGGACACTTTCAATGCTGAGGAACAACTCAAAATCTTTTGCTAGGTCCTCGGCTCATGTATCATTTCTGCAGGGATGCAGACAGCTGTCCAGGAGCCTGTTTTGGGACAAAGCCATGCAGTTACACTTTTTTAGCTAAGAGATCTTTCTGGTGGGAATTTTCTTAGCCTATACATACTTGTTATTACAAATATCTATTACTTTTTGTATCAATGTCCTAAGACCTTAACTGGACCTGTACACAAATGTGAAGGAAGAAGACATCTTTTTTCCTCAAAGATAGTCTTTCGCATGTGAACAACAACAGGAGCAGGAGATACACAGAAGAGTGCAGTGGCTTGTACAGCGGGACAACAACAAAGAAAAGTATTACTATGTCTAGACTGATGGCATTTCAATGATAATGGAAATCATGATGATATATACCTGATGAGGATCTGACTCACGTATGTCCTTCTGGATACGAGTATGCATGCATCTTGTAAATACATTTTATTGTTTTCAAGATAAGCCAGTAACATAATACTTCCCCAAGTCTTTTGGAGAGTGTTATGGCCAGGACAAAAAGGAAAAGAGGAAAAAAAATTTCATCATAGCTTCCTCTCTCATGGGACACATTTGTCCTTAATGCACACACCAATGAACAGAGAATTTGAAAGAAGATGTTGATGTGGAAAGCAGCAAAACTTCACAGACCTCTGGCCAAATTCCCTCCCATAAACCCTGAATGAGGCCAAGGGGAAGGTGATAAAGAATCATATGATTTCAAGATGAGAAAAGTAAACTAGAGTTTCCACCTGACAGTGCAATACTGCTTCCTCTGGCATATCCTCTTGGCTCAACTCATTGTCTGAATCACCAGAAAAGCTAATAACAATATGCATCAAGTAATAATAGATTGAATGCTCTGATGCATCACTGTGGAGTACAGTTCAGCTGGCAATGTTGGTGTTTATTCCACCTTTCCTTAGTACTCAGCCGAGCAAAGGACAACTAGCTTCAGAAGTACTTTGGACAGAATCCAGGCTGCTTATCATCAGGACAAAACATCATCACCATACCTCTCCTCTAGTCTGATTGGCGCCAGGGGCTAAGCGCCTCTGCTGGTCAGGGTGGGCTTGTTCTTGCAGTCTTTGGGAGAAGGGAGAAAGAAGGTATGGCTAACAATGCAGGCAGGACCAAAACAATACCCACAGATGGGGAATGGCCAGAGTGCTATCATATGGTGTGGATAAAACACAGTCAGAAACCTCAGCCTCATTCTCTTAAGTGCTTGCAACCATTGTTATTTGACAAATCACACTGTCATCTCTTTCGGTTTGTTTTCTTCTCACACTGGGATTTTTGGTAGCCTCTGGAAGTTTCTGAGATGATTAGCAGTGGAGAAGCGTGAGATCTTTACTTGGTATCGTTAGATGTCCAGTGACTTATAACGTGGACGGTACGCAGCACTTTGGAATAGAGACAGCAGAGATGTAGAAACATCCTCCTGTGGGACTGAGTGCCGCTCACATTACTTAATAGGTTTTGGCGTTGTATGGCAGCAGTATTACTACCTTTCTTCACAAACTGACTGATAAAGAATGTTTTCCAAAGAAGGTAGTGCAAATCTCTGGAAGCGTTTCATAGAAAATTCCATTGCCCAGCAGGGCGTTGGAAGGAACAGCTTTTTGCAGACCAGAAAAACAACGAAACACCCAAAAAATGATATTTCACAAAAATGAAACATTTCCTCTTGCTTAGAGTGATTTGTTCGAATGTGTAAGTTAAAATAACAGAGTTTATTTGTTCAATAAAAACAACAGAAAATCAACAGAACAAAAGAAATCCAAACAAACTGAACATCCTGGCACTATTCCCATAGATTATTCTCAGCCCTCCCTCTCCAAAAAAAGAGTTTTCAGAACAGAGAAACTTTCTCAGAGCATTCTTGTGTCAAAAAAATTGCATATTTCATCATGCCATTGAGAATCACCTCAAATGCTTTGTATAAATCCCGATCAGCTCACAGATTTTTTCACCCCTCTGAAGCAGTAAAATTGAAAATAGGCATCTCAAAGGATGACATCCTGACTGTTGCGACATCAGAAATGGAGAAGATGTGGAACCCATTTTTTTCTAAACTGCACAATTCAAAAATAGGTGCATAGCCAAATGTCTTTGATATTTGAATTGCTGTAGACCTTGAGTAAATCCATTAGTTGGCCAGGTTAATTCCACCATAATTTTTGAAACTGCAATATTCTTGTTCTGCTCCTGATTTATGCCTGTTTAACAGAGATTCAAAGATCAGGATGTGGCCCCAGCTAGCTGTGAATATAGGCTCGTGTGCTCATTTATTGTTTCATTGTGAACAGACTATTTACAGAGGGAAGGCCAAGCCATGTTTTCAATTATGCCAGAACATACCTGGATTATTGCCACTGCCTTTGTTGGTTACATTGACCTAGAGTAACTCAGATCAAAATCTGCAGTGGAGAGGCAAAGTCTAAGGGGTATTTTAGGAGGAGAGGACTGTTCCTCATTGACTTCTAGAGAAAGCAGTAGTCAGACTTAGGGTGGGAGAAGTAAACAAACATATATACGCCCACCATTGCTTCTCCAGTTCAGAGACTGTCCATGGAATCCTAAGCATCTGGAGCTCATTACCACATTGGCCTCACTGAAATAATTATTTAATTAGCCTCCTTTTCACTTTCTTTTTCTCTCCTCCCTTCTATTTTCTTCACCACTCAATTCCCAGATGCAGAACTCAATTTGAAAACCCGTAACAGAAGTGAACTTCCTCCATGGGAATTTGGTCTGTAGGAAAACATTTCTATTCAGTCTTAAACAAACAAAACACACTCTGTGACACTTTTCATATTCCACCATTAGAAAGATTCTCCTCCCTACAGCAACTAAAAATGCCATTTTCATTCCGTGTATTCTGTTAACTGCTCATGAATTTTGAAACAAGGAAGCTAGGCAAGGTAGATTTCTTTGGCATATGAATCCTTGTAGTGGCTACTACTTGCAGGAGTTTCCAAAGCCAAAGCCACCTGAAAGCCAAATCCACTCTTGGCAGGGACCGAGAGTGCCAATCTGAAGCTTCCTATCAGCACCTCGTTAAGAAGTAGAATATCCTTCTGGATGGGAAAGATGGAGGATGTTCCCAAAAAAGCAGAAACATGAATAATCCTGCCCAGAGGTGAAAGCTGGAAGTGTCAGAAAAGCCATTTTAGCACCGCCAGAACTCCAAACAGTAAATGTTTCTGAAAGACCAAACAGAACATAACAATTTTTCTCATTTTGTCTATCCTACAAAAAAGTGAAGAGAATAGAGATAAAAACTTCGTTCTTGCCGTATAATGATGCATCTCACTGTAACAGTGTGATTAAATAGTGCCTGTCTGCGCAGCAGGCCAGAGCTGAGCCAAGCCTCAGTAATGAAAACATAGACCTGTTGAAATGCATAGAGTTTCATACACCTGTTCAAAGCTGAATTCTCTGTCTAGAGAGATTTCTGAGTCATCACTTCCATCCCTCATCTTGGTAGAGGAGTCTATCTGAACCATTGGGATTGTCTGCCTACACACGAACCCCAAATGCTGCACAAACCAGTCCGAGGGCTAATGGCCTAGTGAGACAGGTCAAGAGGGAACACCTCTGTGCAGATCCAGGCCCCATCCCCACCATCTCCCACCACACACACACAGTGTCCTCTGCTTTTTGCAAGATGAAATGACTGAAATGGGAAAATACAAATATTGTTATAATTCCATGGATTGTCCCATAGGTACATTGGGCTTTCCTCTTGTAAATTTAGCATAGAGTTGCAAATGGATTCTTGCTACTTATAGCTTTTTAGACTGAGATAAAGGACATTGTTTTCTCTGTACATGTCAGAATCATAGAATCACAGAATCATAGAATGGTCCAGGTTGGAAGGGACCTTAGAGATCATCTTGTTCCAACCCCCTGCCATGGGCAAGGACACCTCCCACTAGACCAGGTTGCCCAAAACCCCATCCAGCCTGGCTTTGAATACTTCCAGGGAGGAGGCAGCCACAACTTCTCTGGGCAACCTGTGTCTCACCACCCTCACAGTGACGAATTTCCTCCTTATATCTAGCCTAAATCTACCCTCCTTCAGTTTATAACTGTTACTCTTTGTCCTGTCATTACCTATCCTTGTAAAAAGTCCTTCCCCAGCTTTCCTGTAGGCCCCTTCAGATACCGGAAGGCTGATATAAGTCCCCTCGCAGACTTCTCCAGGCTGAAGAGTCCGAACTCTCTCAGCCTGTCCTCGTAGGGGAGGTGCTCTAGCCCTCTGATCATCTTCGTGGCCCTCCTCTGGACCCACTCCAACAGCAGAGGAAAGCAGAAAGACAGAAAAAGCAGAAAAGCAGCAGAAGCAGAGGAAAATCACAAGGTTTCACAAAATGTCAGTGAAATTCAGTGGTGACTTCCTTGTTTATATCATCAGCAGAAAGGTTTGTTCTGGAGCCTGGAAATTCTGGGGAACACCACTTAGATTTGTGTTGCAATAGCAATCACTTTAGAGGTCCTGTCCTTGAACTGAGCTTCCTCAACGTAGATACTTGGTCTCTGCCCAGAGACCTGTGATGAAAGGAGTGTTTACCAGCAGCTAGCATGCAGGGCACTTCAAAGAAGGATTTCGTTCCAATCCTGCTGACCAACTCTACAGAGAAAATAAATCACTTATCACATCACAGAGGTTTTCAAGCATCTTATTTCAGAGCTACCCTCCAGCCTTGATTCTTGGCTACAAGAAATGGTATTAGCTGTGATAGTCATTATTGTCACATAATGAAATGCAGCCTTCTGAAGAGGCTAAGATCCTGAGTAATGTCTGTTTATCCTGAGGAACTAAAACCCAGTCCTTGAGGAGAAAAGTTGCAATGTAACCAAGTACAGAAATGTCTCACAGACACCACAAATTGGCTTATGGAAAAGCAGATGAAAATAAGTGTCATAAAACTGAAAGCTATTTATCTTCCTGTTTGTTGTGGTTTGACCTAGCAGATAGCTAAGTCCCACACAGTTGTTCATTCACCCTCCCCCCTTCCCAAGTGGGATGGGAGAGAGAATTAAGAGAAAAATACAGTAGAACTCATGGGTTGGGATAAAAGCTATTTACTAAGACAGCAGAGAAAGTAAAAGAAATAACAGTAATTATATATATATGTATATATGTACATACACAAAACAGGAAAAACAGATGGTACACAAAGCAAGAGCTCACTACCACCTCCTGATCGATGCCCAGCCAGTCCCTGAGCAGCAGCCCCTCTGGCTAACTCCCCTTCCGGAAATCACATGGTGTCATATGGTATGGAATATCTCTTTGGTCAGTTTGGGTCAGCTGCCCTGGTTGTTTCCCCTCTCAGCTCCCTGTGCCTCCCTCCCCAAACCCCTTCACTGGCAGAAGAATACAAGAAGCTGAAGAACTGAAAATATTCTTGGCTCTGTTCAACACTGCCAGTTGTTATCAGTTTTGTTTTTCTTCTAGAACCAAAACATAGCATCATAACAGACACTATGAGAGAAGTAACTTCTGTTAGAAACTAGGACAATATGTCTCAATCCTTATGAGTCTTGAGATTACTACCTCTTTTTTTAATTATTTATTTATTTTTGGCATGCTATATGTATGGCAATAACTAGCAATGTAATTAATGATCATTATTTTCATTCCAGGAAAAGGAAGCGAAGGAAGAATTTGGCCAGAATGAAGTTTCCTGGGCTGTACTCCTGGCAGAAACCTCTCAGCAAGAATCAGGAATGTGAAATGGACAGGTACTTTGCAAGCTCGTGCACATCTTCCTTACAACAGAAGAATAAGCCTGAGAAGCGGAAATTCCTTTGCAGCCCAAGAGCCTTGGTTCACACACTTCTGCAGAACAGAGTGGTGTGTGCTTCTTTCCTTCTCTGGCATTCATATATGGTCTGTGCAGCAATGTACCAGGGACACTAAAGCCAGCTGGATGTGGCTGGATGTAGCGCTACTGCTACAGTAGCAGGCACACCAGCACACATGGGCCCCCAGCATACTGGCAGGCATACCCAGCATACCCAGCATACCCAGCAGGCAGGCTGGCAGGCAGGCTTTGCCACCTGCACCAAACTCCATGATGTTGCAGTGCCAGAGATGCTGGAATTCACCTTAAAGAAGCTGAAACTACTGACAGGGCTGCAAAGTGCACACATCAGGCTTATGTAACTGATGCTGGAGCCATAGGGATCATCTGAGTGCCTGCAGTGAGCCTGCTCTTGCCACACGCAAAGCATGATCCTGCCTGTTTTACAGATTAGAATCACAGAATCATTAAACTTGGAAAATACCTCCAAGATTATCCAGTCCAGCTATCCATCTACAACCAATATTGCCCACTAAACCACTAAACCACATCCCGTAGTACCACATTCACACATTTCTTGAACACCTCCAGTGGCTGTGACTCTACCAACTCCCTGGGCAGCCTGGTTCAGTGCCTCACCACGCTTTCAGAGTAGTTTTTCTTCACACCCAACCTGAACCTCCCCTGGTGCAACTTGAGGCCATTCCCTCATGTATTAGGGTCCCCCAGAGACCCTGATTCACCAGCTCTGCTAGATCTGTCAGCAGGAGATAAAGCGATTACAGGTCCTTCCAGGATACTAGTCCTGGTTCTCTGCTGAACAGGCTTGGTCCGATTTGGACAATCAGTACATTCCTACCTGACCAGTCTGAATTCCGGACCCTCCCTCTCTGGGGCAACCATCTGCCCCAGAAGAAATCCATCCTCTGTCCCACATGCAAACACACATCCCAAAACACAAATCCCATCTCCCTGGTTTTTCACTCTTTTAGCAGGCAGCAATTCTTCTTTCTTCCCTTACTCTGCCCAGTCTACTCCCGAGAGAGCTGATCTCAATATGGCAGCATATGGGGCCCCATTGTTCCTCTTCCACCACGGTGGAGAGACTGCTGTGCTGGCCTCACATGAGACATTAGTGTTTGAGTCCTGGGAGCTAGAATGAAGGTGTGAAAAAACACACCCTCAAAGTCTACATTGCAGGGGCAAGAAAGGTTATTGGGAGCAAAGAGACACTTCAGCTACTGCAACGTGAAGGGAAAAGGAGCATTAATTGGAGTCCCAAGTGTCATGTTCAATGGTGTGGCATGTTTATCAGAGGGATGACCAAACTTGTTCTTCAGCACATGCACGACCCACTGGCGGGTGTGGAAAAGCATGAGTGACCTGGAAACTATGTCTAGAAACTGAATGCTAATTCTTTCTCCCCAAACATATGGAGGGGTACAATGACATTTGTAGACATCATTGCAAAGATAAATGGGAGATACATCTTCCACAAAACCTCAGAGTGAACTGCTGAAATATTTGCCGCTAAGCAGTGTAGACACTGAGGCCAGAAATGATTAGAGGAAAAAGAAGAAGTTTCCAGGGAAAAAAAGGAGATTAAACCACAGACACAGGTATTTCTTTGATATAAATCAATGAATCAATGATTACTTACTCTGGAAAAACAAAAATCTCTGGTAGAGTTGCCTGGATAATGATCACCTCGTACTTACACTCTTTCCTATACTCACTGGCAGGATATCAGGCTGGCTGAACCTTTAATGTGCTCTGCTAGCTGTTCATTTGGTTTTGTAAATAAGTTCACAATGCAAGCAGGTAAGAGAGCTGGGAAACTGACCTAGGTCTCCCACATGCAAGAGACATGCACTTGCTACTCTTCAAAGCCCATGGAGAAAAAAAAAAGTAAATGAAAGTGAGAATTTTCTGGCCAAAAAAAATTCAACAGTTGTGCTTTAGCAACTTGCATCACAGCAGAAAGTGTGAATAGCTATACTTAAACCAACATTTTTACAGTAAAACTTCAGGTCTTGAGGAAATTTAGTATTCCTCTCATGAGTGCTGTATTAATAATGCAGATCTGAGCTATGATTTTGAGCCTATTCACAAAACAAACTTTCTTAAACAACTTGAAACAACTACTCTGGATTACACATTACTATGTGTTCCATTCATTCTTCAGTAAAAGTTTCAAAACTAAAGGCCTCAGAGTGTGTTTGCATCTCAGCTTGATATTAAGAACACCAATTGTATAAAATATTTGAGAAAATAACACCTCCACTGAATCAAACTTTTCTATGCAGCAACACACTTTGGATTCAGGCATATGCTTGCATTACAGAACATGATTAATTTCTCTTGATCTTCCTGGGGAATCCTAATGTCTGTTACTCAGGACTTTGCTGTTGGTCTGTTTCCACTGCTGGGTGTAACACTGAGATTATTGTTAGTTTACACCAAAGACTATTTAAAACAAGGATTATCTTCCATTTTATATCTGTAAGGTACAATCAAGCTCTGATCCTGACTAGGGCCTTAGTCACCGTTATCATCTTAGGTAAATAAATAGTAATTATATTATGATGATGGGCCAATAAATTATATGTATTCAAAATAGATGTCTGATGTTTTGGAATGAGGGTGTTTCCTAATGGAGGGGAATTCTTGGCTGTTGGGCTGTTTCCAGAGAGACTTTTTACACATCACTGCTTTGAAATATCGTTCACTGCTACAGACTCATGATTTGGACTTTGGACATACTTGCATTTCAAATGACAGATAAACTAAAAAGTTATGCAACTGACTTTTTTGTTTTCTGTGTTTTTTTGTTTGTTTGTTTTTTTGCTTTGAATTTGTTTGGTTTGGTTTTTAATTTTTTTAAATGAGTATATCACAGAGTGCTTATATTGGGCCTTTCCTTTCCTTTTCCTCCTTTCTCGATGCAAGGAATATTTTCTTGCGAGTTTCATCTCAACCTGGAATGATTTTACTGAAAAACATAAACCAAAATGCACAAATTAGGGTGACAGTGGTATTTTAAATCCACTTCACAACATGTATTCAAATAAAATTGTTTAGCAATTGAAGCAATCCTGGACAGGCAGATATTGTCCTAGGCAGCTGTTGCAATATCTCAGCTAGATAGCTCTAAAATGAGTGCTTTCCATTGCCTCTTCCCCTTCACTGGTATTGCTATAACTCTTTCCTGCTATGTTAATTTCTCTCTTTGGTTCACATCTGCAGTCTCTCAGCTTTTCCCAGAGAAAGGCAAACCTGCCAATGCCACTCAGAAAGGGTGCAAACAGCCCCACAGTCCTGTGAGAAAGTGAGGCTAAAAACTGAGTGTCCATCTGTGTTTAAAATACACAGGAAAAAAGGTTTGTAGCTCTTGGCTTTATCAGGATTCAGCAACAATCTATGCAAGGTGGTACAAAGACAACAGATTCTGTTGGAGAAAACGTTGGGACTGCAAAGCAGGCATAAAAACAGTCCCCATATGACAAACAAGAGCATTTCACAAAGGAAACCACATACAAAGAGAGCAAAACAGTGGTAGTCAATGCTGTGTAAAGCGTTTGGAGCAGGAATGATGGCTTTGTTCTCTGCTTGTGTAGCACCTTATGAATGGCAGTCATGATCTACAGCTAGACTTCTGGATATCTTCATAAGACAAATGATTGCAGATGTCATTTGATGCTTTTCCTAACGAAAGCAAATTTATCAACAGGACCAGTCAAGTGACTCCAATTTTGTTGTAAGACTGCCTACCATCTTATGAAATACCAGAAAGTAATTTAAATATTTTGCATGATCTCATCTGCACTGTAAGCTGAAAATACCGAATGCCTAGCAATAAAGAGGTAATTTAATATCAACAAGATTACTGTTTCTGAAGAGAACAAAACTATAAACGGACTTCACACTCATATTCAGCAAAGGAAATTGCTGCAGTAATCAGCAGTATAATAGTAAATCCCTAAGTAGAAAAGGCTGTGCTGCAGAAAATATTCCCCCTTTTCTGCACAGGTGTAGTGGTTTCACACGGATGGGCAGCTAAACTCCACATCACTCTCTCACTCCCCCTCCTCAGAGGACGAGAGGGATAAAGTACGATGGAAAAGGGCTCAAGGGTTGAGATAAGGACAGGAAGATCGCTCAGTAATTATTGCCATGGGCAAAACATACTCAGCATAATGAGATTAATGTAATTTATTGTCTCTAAATAACAGACAAGAGCAGTGAGAACTAAAAGCAAACTAAAAACACTGGCAATGGGGGCTGTGGTCAGACCATAATGGTTCATCTCTGCTGCTCCTCCACGGCCCCTCTCTGCCCCTGCTCCACGTGGGTCCCTCCCATGGGTGCCGTCCTGCCCAAACTGACTCTGCGTGGGCTTCCCATAGCTGCAGCTCTCCAAGCACTACTCGAGCACGGCTCTGTCCCACAGGGCCCACCCTTCCAGCACTGCTCCAGCACAGGCCCCATGACCGGCAGCTCTCCCAGAGCTCCTGCTCCACCACAGGCTCCTCTCCATGGCTGCAGCTCAGCCTGGGGCTGCTCCTGCAGGGGCTCTCCATGGCTGCGGCCTCCTCCAGGCCTCAGCCACTGCCGCACCGTGGGCTCCTCCATGGCTGCACGTGGAGATCTGCTCTGTGTGGTGCCCGTGGGCTGCAGGGGGACAGCCTGCTCCTTCATGGGCCTCTACAGGGAGCTTCTGCTCCAGCCTGGAGCAACTCCTGCCCTCCTCCTGCACTGACCTTGGAGCCTGCAGGGCTGCTTCTTTCCCATGTCTCACTCCTCTCTCCCAGCTGCTGTTGTGCAGCAGTTTTTGCCTTCAATCTGCTCTTCCAGTGCACACCCAGCATTGCTCATGGCTCAGCTCTGGCAGCGGTGGGGATCTGTTGGATCTGGCTCTGCTAACATGGGGAAGCTGCTGTGCTCTGCTCACAGAGATCACCCCTGCAGCATTCTCACTACCAGAAGCTCGCCAGGTAAGCCCAATACAACAAGCTGGCCTCTGAAGGATACTCATGGCCATTCTTAATTATTAAATGACAGTAGCATCTTTAGGCAAAAAAAAAAAAAAAAATCACTGAAGGCTTTGTTGTACAGACAAACAGCAGCAATTAAAAGGGCCAATTTACNCTTCTTTCCCATGTCTCACTCCTCTCTCCCAGCTGCTGTTGTGCAGCAGTTTTTGCCTTCAATCTGCTCTTCCAGTGCACACCCAGCATTGCTCATGGCTCAGCTCTGGCAGCGGTGGGGATCTGTTGGATCTGGCTCTGCTAACATGGGGAAGCTGCTGTGCTCTGCTCACAGAGATCACCCCTGCAGCATTCTCACTACCAGAAGCTCGCCAGGTAAGCCCAATACAACAAGCTGGCCTCTGAAGGATACTCATGGCCATTCTTAATTATTAAATGACAGTAGCATCTTTAGGCAAAAAAAAAAAAAAAAATCACTGAAGGCTTTGTTGTACAGACAAACAGCAGCAATTAAAAGGGCCAATTTACAAAGACATTGCAGTCTAAATGAAGAAAAGACAGGAGAGTTTAAAATACTGTCCAAGATCCAGAGGAGGTCAGAGACCAGGTCTCCTGATGTGCAATACACAGTGCAATTTGCAAGTCTTATTTGCTTTTATACAAATCAGTCTTCATGCGTGTTTATCTCAGCCTCTGTCAGTCTGTGTTCAATGCACTCTTGGGAGCATCCCTGGTTAGCCTACATTAGAAGCAGGAGTTCTGAAAGAAAAAGTGAAGAAATTGTCACATGGTGAAAGGAAATGACAAGATCACAAGAGATCTGACTATTTGGCTAGGAAGTCAATACCAATAAAATGAGCATAACTCTTCCTCCTACTCTAAAACCTAGCATTCCTTTTCAGCTGGATACAAAGATAGCAGAATTCCTAGCAGTCTAAGTTCTGGTTAACAATGATAACAGGAATGTTGTGGGGGTGGGAGTGTGTGTAAATTTGTTTAAGCCCATATTAAATTCCTTTGTTTGGTCAAACCAGATGTTCATCTACAGATGATCTTTTATCTCCAGCAGCAGTCAGAGGCATATATTCAGGAAAAGTATACAAGAAACAAGACAAATATTTTTGCTTTGGCAGGGGAGTTGGACTCAATGATCTCTAGAAGTCCCTTTCAACCCCTACAATTCTGTGATTCTGTGATTTTATAATTCATCTCCGAATCTTCTGCCTGTGGTACGTGGATTCTTTCTGTACACAGTGCTTTTTGTTAAGCATGTGTCAGTGCATCTGTCCTCCATTATTTTTTTCTTAATTCTTTTTTGAACTCTTTTATTATTATGTTCTCAGTCCTGCAGTGGAAGTTCCACATCCTAACTGTGCATCATGGTAAATACTCTGACTTTTTTTTTTTTAATCAATCTTACCTTTGTGGTTACACTGCTTAATGGGTGCAGGCGAGCTGTGTTTGATGCACACATGTAGATATACATCGTGAGTGTACCTGCTCTCCACAAGACCACATAGACATATTTACAAAAACGTGTGCTTAGAAGAAGCTGAAATAATCCAAATTGACTCTGGATTTATGATTAGCAAAAGCCCAGAAATGGATCTGAGCAGCTCAAAATCTTGTTCTCTGTCAGCAGCTCACGTTGCTGTTGTACACTGTCCTGCCAAATTCAACAGTGCAGAAGGTGACTCTTGCATTGCTTAGGGTGAAATCAAGAGTCTACTCCTCCGGCCAGCAAAGTTGAGCTTTGCAGGGGTGCGCAGTCAGGCGCCCATCTGGCTTGATCTGGATACAACTGCCAACATCATGGCTGTGGTGGAGGGGAAGGAGTGCTGGGGGGATGGTCAACCTTTTTCTAATCGCTTTATTTTGACACGCCTCTTTTCTTTCTGGTTTGGAACAGGAGCAGAAGGAGACGAAAAAAGTAAAAGAGCTCTTGGATACCAGAAGGAAAAGGCCTATTCCGCTGTAGTCTTAGGTTTGGATGCAAAGGAGAGAATGCTGTGGTTCTGTGGAGAAAAGCCTAATCAGTTTAGATTTCCTACCTGAGGCAGTGCAGATGGCCAGTGAGCCAAAATATTCCTTTCACTCTCCTCTAGATGTATCCATGGTCATTGCATTGGTCAGAGTGGAAGATGCAACTGCTGAGTACAATTACGTTCACTGAAACAGTATTAAAGAGACACTCACAATCCCAGTCATCCAGCAGATGTGGATTAATAGTCAGAGATTATTCAGTCAACAAAAATCTGTTGGTTTGTTAAGAGATACCATCCTCCCCATTAGAGACCAAAAGGATTTCATAGGAATCTGCATTTTAAATGGAAACTGGATTAAATGGAGACAACAGCATTAGAGAAGCGACACTGAGCACTGATGTATATGTCACGGAAACCGGTATCTATAGCCCCCTGACCATTACCTATGTCAGCATCATCAGCCTTTTCGCTAAGTGGCTGGCTGAAGATGTGATCTTGCCATGCTTTTAGAATTAGCATGTCACTTCTACAGCAGTGTTATAGTCTGACATCATGTTTGCATTCATGTTTCCATCCCTGCCTCTCTTTAAGTACTGTCACATTACATGTATCAGGTAATGAGTATATTAAAGGAATTTTCTCCTGCAATGTTGACGAGCCAGAGATTGCTTCTACACAGACAGCAAACTAACTTTGGTTTTAATATGGGGCAGAACTCAACTCTGTTCCTCTAGGTATTCTGTCAAGAAAATATTGTTTTATTTCTTCTGCCAGAGGAAAGTCTGTAAACGAGTCTTGACATTCTTCAAGGGACGCTGATGACCGAGACATCTTTTGTACCTGCTTGACCTGGAATGCAAAGAACCACTCTGGTGGGCTGGGCTAAGACTAGTTAGGAGGTAACATGGTGGGATTCTTGTAGCTATGTGAAGAAGCCTGCCTCTGACCATTGCCTGATGCTCTTTGTATAGACTACAGAAAGAAATATGTACCTGGACCGCTATGGGAGGCTGTCACAAGTTATAAATGACAGATAGGTTGATTTTTTGTGTAAAGGCACATGTGTGAGTGGAGAGATATGGAAGCAGCACCTCAAAACCTTGTTGCAGGGAATAGTGAAAGAAGGGGAGACCCAAGCCCCATCTGTGTCAGTGCCCTGCTCCATACCATGTTCAGTCTCTGCTCTGCCTTACACAAAGTGCAAGGAGACTTCCTCCCATGGCTTGGAGCTTGCTGTCAGCAGCCTTAAAACAGATTTGAGCAGTCCAGTGGCCAGGTCCCAGGGACTCTCTGTTGCCTCCTGGGGTCTCAAGTGCTCTGTCAGAAAGTCAGTGTACCTGAGCGTCATTTGTTACCCACTGGAGAGCAGAGCACCTCCAAAGTTGCCTTATCACTCTGAAATCAGTCTGCACAGCAGACAAGATTTAGGTAAAAAGGCAAGTCTTAGCCCGCTAAAATACAAAGTTAAGAAACTAATTACTAGATCTGGAAAACGGATACAAGGAGACAGAGCCATTACACACCTTTTTATCTTCCTGTGCTTGGACCTGATCCCAGTCTCTGCTCTGATGTGCTCAACAAAGAGCTGACAAGACATACTTGCAGCTTGTTAGAGCTGGGGCCCAGCAGTCAAGGCTCATCCCTCTGGCAGCATCTCCTCACACTGGAGACACTCAGGGCAAAGCCTCCCTCTACAGATGTCTCCTTTCCTGGGATCCCATTCATAACCCCACAGGAGTTTCCTATAACCCAGACCCTGGTTAGTTAGTTCAGTTTGGGTAAAAACTTCTGAGACAGGCTCTGAGGGAAAGTCTCATGCTGTATTTGCTCGTGAAATGCTATTTTGTGCTGGGTGGGAGAGATTGTCATTACCTCAGCTGTCAATAGATCAAACAGCCCCACACTGTAGACATGTTCCTATTTGATAGAGGAGCTGTAGAGATGGAGCCAAAATGCTTCTGAGTTGGCACATTGCATTTTCTACAGCCTGTGACTCTGAAACTGTGTCAGCAGTGACATTGAACTTATTATCTGTGTGAGTAATGGTAATAAGACCACCTGCCTCTTAATGCTTTTAGTCCGTATCTGTCTGATCACGTAAGAAGATTAATAATGTTAACCTCAGTTTGCAAATGAGAACACTCAGGCCCTGTGAGGAGAGGAGGAGTAGCTTGTCCTGGAGCTAACAAGGAGATCCTCTCTTATCTCCCCTTGTCTCAGTACTGATTCAGAAGGTAGCACTGAGCCTCTGGAGCTAATCCGTGTGTTACTGAAGAGGTTTGAAATACATATTGCCCTCCATGGGTGTGTGCTTTTCTGCTAATCAGCTACTTAATTCTATTTCTCTGTTGTGAGACTGATTCAATCATGGACTTCCGTAGGTACTCTTCAGGTGGAAGGTGTTTTACTCCTGGAAGTTACGTACCCCATTTTCTTGTCTGGAAACAAATGGTAACTAAAGGAACATCAGTTCCCTGCCCTAAAGGAAGTATGCGTAAGAAAGAGGGTATCTCTCCTTCCACTACCTAGATGGGATCTCCCTCATCATGCTGTACTTCTTCCAAAACAAAAGCTTCCCTGAAGCCTCCCATACCTGCTGTGAGTCTTTGCGAAGCAGGACATTGCTCAGGCAATACAAATGGGGTGCAGGTGTCCCAGCCTCTCACTCCCCCCAGTGCTGTCCCTAGAAATGGAATACCTGGCACTGGAATAAGCCCCAGGAAATGATGCAGATGCACCTGTCAGAAGAGCGCAGGACATAGCCTCTGCTTGTAGGATATTTCCTTGTGTCCAGGTGAGATGGTTATGGCAAACAACCTGAGGACTTAGAGTACCTCCCAATTTTCTCCACTGCAGCATTTGAGGTACTGCTGTGACTAGAGGGAGATGGGGAGCAGCCAGTCATAGCGGATGGCCACCAGCTGCAGCTGGGGTGCTCCTTTCCTAGTGGAGCTCCACTAGGCTCCAAGTGGCCGAGCCCCAGGTGCAAGCCATTAAGCTAACTTCAGCAAGGCTTGCAGGCTCTATTACCACCTAAGCAATCTTTTATGCCTTCTGTAAGTTCACAATAACCTGCATAAAAATAACAGCACACTTCTTGAGAGGGGTTTTGTTACCAACAGAGAGAAACTGTGCCAGTATTCAGAGGTAGGTCCAGATATTTGAAGTGCTTATTAAAGAAATCTCTAAACTCTATTTCCAGAGTAATGTAGGAATGAGCTTCCCTGAGAAATAATTCACAGGTGAAAGCAGTTTCTAGAGATAGCAGCAGCTCAGAAATGAAAAAAGAAGCCCACAATATGCGTAATGAATTCTTGCCTGATTTTTTAGAATTTCTTTTATGTTAACAATTGATATAATGCCTTATTGTAACAAGTTCTCTGAACAGCAAGGCTTGGAAGTCCAAAGCAGCCAGTGGAATTAACTTGGTGCCTACTTACTCTGAATATGAGTTCTGCAAAGCCATGCTTATGACTATGCCACCCAGGTGTAACTGCCTCTCCTTCTGGCACGTGGAGATGAAAGTCCAAAGGAACTGTTTATAGCCGCTCATCGTTTTAAAAGATGTGCTATTGCTTTGGACTTCTTAAAAAGTTTCTTTGTTTCCTAAAATGTTTCAGGTGAGAAACAAGAAAAAAAGAGAAAGTAAAAGATCTGAAGATGAAAAGTCATGCTGCAAGCCCTGTTGGTGGAAGTTATACACACACATTTACTGTTTTCTCCTTGCTCTGGACATGGAAAGAGGTTGGACAAGTAAAGCTTCCCAGGGTGGCATTCTTAACAATCATTCTTATCACCCATTTCCCTATGATGCTGGTTTGGTTTGCTTAAAAAGTGCGAGTTCTCTTTTCTCAGCTGCTCCCAGCAGGAGTATTAGGAAGTTGCAAGTCCAGTGTTTTGTTTGCCAGGGGCACCAAGTATCGATCAAAATTGCAAGGAAGTGTTTAGAAGAAGATAACAATAATCAATTGCCGCAGCAAGTTGCAGATATTGCAGCTTTAGTCCTTTACAAAGAAGACTGAACACTCGTAGCCTTAGGGAGAAGAGACCCTTTTCTCACTAAGCACCAATCGATGTTTTAGCGGCAGCTTGCAAAATGCAAGGGTAGTCAGAAGGCATACTTCATTCACAGAATGGTTTTTTTAATCTGCTGAGTCTGAACGAGATTTTTCAGGTTGTTGTTATTACTCAGTGCAGAAGGCATACAATATCAGCTGTGACGGCTTTCACATGTGCAGCAGTAACATTCAACTCTGCACCATGCTCTTCCGCAAAAACGATAGAGAGGCAACTCTCAGAGCATGGCTGAGGGAAAACCTCATCATATTGGTTTGGGTAAGGTGCTCTTCTTCCATGTCTTTGTTAAAAGGCATATAGCTACAATGTTTATCATGACAGCAACAGTGTTTATCTTACCAGAATTATGTTAAAGCAAATTTAATTGTATTAGCATAAAACATATCAATGTTAGCAGTGATGCAATGTGTTTACCATCAATATAAAGGTTGCTAAGTTTTATGCTTTCAGCTGGAATTAGAGCAGCAACAGGACTCTGGAACATATGGAACACATTTTAGGTTTTATGTTCGTGTCTCTCAAGGAGGATTAGTACATTTGCAAAGATTCTTTATGTACTCTTCCAGGGGCAGTGATAGCATGTGTGTAGCAGCATTGACATTCCCTCCCTCATCTCCCCATTTAAACCTGAACCCAAATGTTTGGGAATTCTTTAGAGGCTTGACAGCTGGTCCTAGCTTGCAAACATTATTCTATATCTACTGCTTGATGACTATAAAAGATTCACACTGTATAAAGCAGAGCTTTCAGCATGATGGATTGAATATAAGATATTGCCAAATTCCCTCTCATCTGTACCTACCAATGTGTGCTAGATCTGGTAAGGTAAAAACTGTAAAAAGAGTCTGGATTTTAAACCTGCCCAGTAGGAATACCTTGATGAGCTATAGCCTTCCTTGTTGAGGGGTTTAGCTCAGGAAGGCAAATTTTGTCTCCTTACTCTGGACATTGTAACTAACCATAAAAGAAGTTGTTTTCAACCCTTCCATATGACATACTTAGGAAACTCCAAACCTTTGCTGGCAAGGAAGGCAGTTTCTCCTTACTGAGCAATTAACTATTCTATGCCAGCACCATCTGAAGAAATGAGGTTTCTGATGATTTGTACCAAGATATAAGACCTTACTTCCTGTCCAGGCCTTTTGAACTCCCTCTGCTTTCTTAATGACCCCTTTTTTACCCTCAAGTCCAATCTTCTTCATTACTTAACAGAATCACCGTTATTTACAACTAAAAAAAAAAAATCATACAAACCTGAAGCAGGTAGTATATCTGAATCACACCTACATCATGGGATATATACTGCCTCCCACCCCTGACGCAAACATTGGGATCTAAAAGGATAGGTCCCACAGCCTAATACCTAAGGATCTTGTCCAAATTAAATGTCACCTATATCTTTCAGCCTACATTTCCCCTGGGAGCAATACAAAAATAGAAAGCCTAGAACCACCATTTCTGAGAGAAACACTATGCTGTGGATTTATGTACAAATGAATAGGAAAAATGTTCTTCATAGAATCACCGAATGGCCTGGGTTTGAAGGGATCCCAAGGATAATCATATCTACCTAGTGTAGCCTTGCCCTTCATTGGCAACAAGGATTTGATCCTGAGCCATTGAAGTACATTTCTATTTATGTCACTGGGAGAAGATGCAACCTTTGAACAAGAACACAGGGCACCAGGGTGTGAAGTCAGGGCAGAATGAAACAACACCAGTGGTGCTGTAGGTGCAGCCCTATCAGAGAAGCAGTGGCTCAACCATCTCCTAGAATCATAGAATCACAGAATCACTAGGTTGGAAAGGACCTACAAGATTATCTAGTCCAACCGTCCTCCTACCCCCAATATTTCCTCCTAAACTACTAAACCATATCCCTTAGCCCCTCATCCAGACATTTCTTGAACACCGCCAGGGACGGTGACTCTACCACCTCCCTGAGCAGGCCGTTCCAGTGCTTGATCACTCTTCCAGAGAAGAAGTTTTTCTTTATATCTAACCTGAATCTTCCCTGGTGCAACTTCTGGCCATTTCCTTGAGTCTTGTCATTGGTTACATGGGAGAAGAAGATGTTATCCTGATGTTATCCCTACATGCACATCAAGGCCGAATGCTTTCCTGGAATGTGTGCCTTACGCTGATGCCAGTTACTACTTTCAGCTTTGGGGTAAGTTAATGAAATAGTACAGAACTATAATTCAAGAAGTGAAACTCATATGTCCTCTGCCTGCAATTTTTTTCTTTAAACTCAAGAAATCGGTAAGTATCCAGTTACTCTTCTAGAGATTAAACTGTAATCTAATCAAATTATTGTAGAGACCTATCTGCAGGACCCTAAATTGGACAAAGCTGCATGTAGTATTTCTGGAGAGCGGAGTAGTGATGATTTCATCAAGCAGTTAGAGGCTTTGCAGAAGAGTGAATTTTAGCATTTCCCTCCGGCATATCCCTCTTTGCAGGCCAAAGCTGGCAAAACTCTCCCGTTGCTCCACACAAAAGACAGAGAAAATCAAGCATATTCTTTGGCACATGAGCTGATCAGAAGATTTTTCCCTTGTAGAAATATACAACACTGAAGCTTTGGAACTGCTCACATCTTATCAGAAAGCCAGAATATTTCAACACAGAGATATTGCTCAGAGATTTTGCAATCTATTTAGCTCCTTCTCCAATTATTCTCTCTGCTCCAAGCTGTGTGGTCAGAATATATCATTACCAGATTGTCTTTTTATTTTTAAAGCTGTTTGTTTTTTTTTTTTCAGAAAATCTACATCAGTTCTCAAATAGAGTGCAAGCTGTAGCATAGTGACAAGGGGAAGAGGATAAGCATGTATCCTTTTCTTGAGGTTTTTTTATTCTATCTGTGATGTTCCCATTTGTCTTACATATTTCCTATTTTTGTCACATTCAACCATGATTGGAGAAAGCCACTGAGAAAAAGAGGAAGTTTGAGACTTGTTACTAAGTCTGAAGCATGCTGCAAGTTCTTACTTCTGCTCTAATAAAAGAGCCACGTAACTCCTTCTCCTTGCTAATCCATCCCAGAAGGACAGAATATCAGACACTGTTTACCCCACAGAGGAGTTTGTCCATGGACCTTAAGTTCAGAGACCCAGTCCTTCCCTCTCTTTTCCAGCTTCCTTTACACTATTGAATGGCAAGTTATATTAAAGCCGCAAAATTCCAAACTATATGTAGCATAGAGCAGCTGTTTGTCCCCAAATCCCACTGAGCTGACTGCAGCAACACACAAATTACAAGCTTTACCTAATCACAGATATCCTACCAAGTCATTTTTGGTTTTACGCCACGACAGCCAGGGGATTCACTCCTGCAGCTGCATGCACTTGATTCAGCTCTGTCTCCGAGCTGTGGGTATTTTGGGGGACCCTTGTTTCAGAAGCGCCTGAGTTCAGAAAAGGCAAAGGGAAAAGGAGCACTCTCAGTGTTACCGTTATGCCTAATAGCCCCCTATTTATCTTCTTTCTGAACTGAAAATTTTGCATAAAATGAGGAACCAGATGGGGTAAACAGGGAGCATGAACTACTTTGTAGTTGCATATCTTTCCAGATCTTTTTCTTATCACATATGATGTTGTATAAGATTCTAACTATCACTGAAAGAAGACAATGAAGGCTTCCACATTTCTGACAATGGAGGTAGCCTAATTAGCAACGGCCTTGCAACACAAAGTGGATGAGAGCCTAACCACTATTAGCAGCTTAAGAGTTGGTTGTGGAGTCCCACTGACTTCATTTAAATTTTGACTCCCAGGCCGATGTGTTGTTTTTGAAGAGTGTCTCCACACAGCCCAGTGGAGAATGGGCAGAGATCCCAATTTGTCTGAGGAAGTCAAATTGAGACGAAAACACCACAATGCTCGATGATACGTAAACAGAAAAGTCTGAGAACTGAAACAGCAATGGTCAAATTTGTTTGATATTATTTAAGAGCAGCTATACTTTGTGACATCATGGGCCTGTGTTTCTAGATACCAGACTGGAAAGTCTGGAACAGGTCTAGGTGTCTGTGTCTCCATCTTTAACAGTCTTCATCCATTCATTCTGGCGAATTCATTGCTAACTTTCAGATGAAGAGATGTCATATTTAGCCACACTAAGCCACTCCTTGTAACTAATCTTGGCTTCTAGAACATGAAATGCTCCAAGGACACTCAGAATAACTCCAGGACATCCATCACATGAGCTTCAGGACTGTCACAAAGGTCTTCCAGACAAACATGAAGACTTGGAGGACTATTTCAACCTGACATTGCTCAGCCTTTTTTTTTGTTTATGAACCCTGGGTTGCATAATGCGTAAAAAGCCAAACAGACAACAATGGGAAAACAATTCTGTGGCTGGGCTGTGGCTTTTTCTCCAAAAATACACTCAGCCACAGGCATGCAAATGAGCAAAAGCTTAGTTTGCATTTCACATTCAGAGGCATACTTGATGCATTTTCACCTGTCACCTCTATCAGGATGCTCCTCTCCAAGAAACAAAGTCCAATGAGTCAATGATTCACATACTAGCAGCAATAAATCCTTCCTGTGCACAGTGATCACAAGTACATGTTTCATTGGGGAAAGAAGGCAACCTGGCAGGTGCTGGCATTGTGACTGCTTTTTGGGAGCCAGTGTTACTAGTGTTTCTTCAGTTCATTTGAATAGTGCCTTACTTTGTCAGTATTTACACCACTTTCTTTTCCACAACCATTATCAAATGTGAGGGGGGGCACTTCTGGTCACTAAGAATTGCTACTGTTCTGATTTTTGTAAATATTAGTTTACTTCCAAGGAGTCATACATGCAAAGTTTCCTAAGTAGCTGCCCTACTGTAGAACTGGAGACCCATTTGGACACCAGAAGAAACCCTGCATATCTGGCAGTAAGAACCTGCACCTGCTCCATAAATGTCTAATTGAGACAAGACTGTTGGGCTTTTATTTTGCAAACAGAGAGTAAAATCTGAACAAAAGAAAGAAAATCAAGGTGCTTGCCTATGATTTTACAGAAAAGCTGCAGTAAAGCCAGAACACCAAATATGAGTTAATGCTCCAATAATTTTCCCACAGGACCATCCTTCTCCTTGCAAACAGCTTACACAGAGCTCACACCATGCACACAAAGATATTTATCACCAGAGAGGACAATAAAACACTCAAGAAGGCTGAATTCCAGGTTTGATTACAAGCAAAACCACCAGCCCTTAAAACCAAATGCTGGATATCTGGCATTGAATTATCAAAGTGCACACTGGATAGCTTTTCCCAAAAAGAGAAACCCTGTGGTTACACAGGGATTTGAGATGGGAAATACCAGAAACACTGGCTCATTATTTGTTTTTTACTCTATAGTATTTCTGCTTAACCAGATGTTTGTAACCCTTCAGAATGAAGGCTGCATGGATGGTGCTGTGCTCAGGGTTTGGGATTCTATGATCTCAGATGTGTCTTTGAAAGACCAGGCATGTTTACATGAGATGGGACAAAATCGACCAGATAGGGCAAGAACATAGTGGGCAGCAAACTGGCTGCACTAATTAGCAGAGCTCTAAACTAGATATCATGGGTGAAAGGGATGCACTTCTAAGTGAGAGACAAGGACTAGGGAACACTGTCACTTTAGGAAGCAGATGGGAAAAAATATGAATTTGTCTCAAAGGAATTCAGGAGGGCTCTGATAAGAAGGTATCACAGCCAGTAGCCCATCTGGAGTGCCTTTACACCTGTGCACACAGTATGGGAAGTAAGAGATGGACCTGGAATCCACAGTGCAATTAGGAAATAATGAGCTAACCGCTATCACAGAAATGTGGTGGGATGAACACTACGATCAAGGGCTACAAGTCTCTTGGAAGAGGTAGGAAGGGAAGGAGGGACAGGAGAACTGCCTTTTATATTAAGAAATTGATAGTCTGTGAAGAGCTGTCTCTGAGAAAACAGTCATGAACAGGTTGAGAGCTTGTAGGCAAAAATTAGGGAGTGGACCAGTGAAGGACATTTGGTAGTCAGGGCCACTTGATGAAGGAGAGCCTGTTGATGAGGCCACCTTACTTCAAGAAGCATTGCAGCCGCAGGCTCTCATCTTGATGGGGGATTTCAACTATGCAACTATCTGCTGGGAAGGCAGTGTGGTGGGCTGTAAGCGATCGAGGAGACTCCTGGTCTAACCAACCAGAAATGAAGTGTTATTGGACCTGGTGCTCACCAATGCAGGGAATATTGTTAAAGAGGTTAAGATTGAAGAGAGTCTGGGCTGTAGGAACCATGCCCTGGTTGAGTTAATGGTCTTAGGGAATATGGGCCCAGCAAAAAGCAAAGCCACGACCCTGAACTTCAGGAGAGAGAACTTCCAGCTCTTTAGGGAATTATTGAATGATCCCCTCTGGGAAACTGTTCTTAGAGGCAAAGGAATGGAACAGAGCTGGTGACTCCTTAAGGATGCCTTTCTGAGTGTAAAAGAGCTCTCCATCTCCCAGTGTAAGAAATCAAGTGGTGGAGGCTGGAAACCAGCATGGCTGAATGAGGACCTGCTGGTCAAACTGAGGAATAGCAAGGCAGTGCAAACAGGATGTGTGGCCTAGGAAGAATGCAGAGCAGATGTGCAGAGATGAGATCTGGAAAAGCAAGGTACAGATGGAACTGAACTTGACAAGGAATGTGAAAAATAACAGGAAGGGATTCTACATTGGTCAGAAGAGAAAGGCTGAGGAGAGCGTACCACTTCTGATAAATGAGAAGGCAGAACTGGTAACAACAGATGTGAAGAAGGCTGAGGTACTCAATGTGTTCTTTGCCTCAGTCTTTGCCGACAGTCAGGCTTCCCATGTCTCTCAATCCCTGAACCTCTAAGCAGGGATTGGACGAGCAAAATCCCTCCCACTGTAAGCAAAGAGAAAGTCAGAGACTGCCTGATGAGACTGAATGTGTGCAAGTCTATTGGGACCAATGACGTGTCCCAGGGTCCTGAAGATACTGTGTGACGTGGCTGCCAAGCCACTCTCCATCACATTTGAGAAGTCATGTGAAGTTCCTGCTGTCAGGTGAAGTTCCTGGTGGCTGGAAAAAGGGAAACATCACTCCCATTTTTAAGAAAGGGAGAAAGGAAGACCTGGCAAACAACAGACCTGTGAGCCTCACCTCTGTGCCTAGGAAGATTGTGGAACAGGTCCTCCTGGAAACTGTATTAAGGCACTTGTGAGATGAAGAGGTGATCTGAGACAGCCAGCATGGCTTCACCAAGGGCAGATCATGCCTGACCAATCTGGTGGCCTTTTACAATGGAGTAACAACATCAGTGGACAAAGGAAGAGCAACTGGCGATGTCTACCTGGACTTCTGCAAAGCCTTTAATATGGTTCCCCACCACATCCTTATCTCTAAATTGGAGAGATATGGATTTGAAGAGTTGACTGTTCCGTGGATCCCAGTGGATAAAGAATTGGCTGGATGATCCCAGCCAGAGGGTTGTGGTCAATGGTTGTACGTCCAGGTGGAGATCAGTGCTGAGGGGTGTCCTCCAAGGGTCCATCCCGGGGCTAGTGCTCTTTAAATCTTTATCAATGACCTAGACGGTGGGATTGAGTGCACCCTCAGTAAGTTTGCAAATGACACTAAGCTGAGTGGTGCAGTTGATAGGACAGATGGAAGGGATGCCATCCAAAGGGACCTGGGCAGGTTTGAGAAGTGGATTCATGTGAACCTGATGAGGTTGAAGAAGCGCAAATGCAAAGTGCTGCACGTAGGTCAGGAGAAGCCCAGATATGTATGCAGACTGGGAGAAGAACTCACTGAGAGCAGCCCTGTGTAGAAGGACTTGAGGACATCGACTACAAGATTAAAAGCTTGACAAGAGTCACTAGTGTGCACTTGCAGCCCAGAGGACTAAATGCATCCTGGGCTGCATCAACAGAAGGCTGGCCAGTAGGGAGAGGGAGATGATCGTCCCTCTCTGCTCTGCTTTCATGAGGCCCCATCTGAAGTTCTGTGTCCAGGTATGGGACTTTCAGCACAAGAAGGATGTGGAGATGTTGGAGTGGGACCAGAGGAAGCCAGAAAGATGCTCAAAGGGCTGGAGCACCTCTGCTATGAAGACAGACAAAGGTAGCTGGGTTTGTTCAGCCTGAGGAGGAGAAAACTCTGGGGAGACCTTACTGTGGCCTTACAGTACTTAAAGAGAGCTTATAAGGAGAAAGAAGACTTTTTACACAGTTGGATGGTGATAGGAGAAGGGGGAATGGTTTTAAACTGAAAGGAGGAGATTTAGGTTAGATGTCAGGAGGAAATTTTTTACACAGAGGTGTACGCTAGAACTGATTGCCCAGAGAGGTTGTGCATGCCCTATCCCTGGGTGCATTCAATTGGCATTGGATGGAGTCCTGGGCAACTTGATCTACTATGTGAAAACTCTGCCCATGGCAGGAAGATTGGAAATAGATCATCTCTAAGGTCTCTTTCAACCCAAGCCATTCTGTGATTCTGTGAATACTTAGACTGTCTAAATTCACTAGTCTGAACTTATATGAACAGAAGCCCATCACCACTGAACTTAGCTTTGTACTCCTCTTCAGAAAACCTACATCTAATTACATGTACAGATGCATGGAGCATAGCAATGCTGCTAAATGAAAGATTGGGCAAGTACCATGGGTGACCACACTCAGACCACACAATACCTGGTTTCCTCCAGACCCCAAATGCTTTTGCCATCCCTTCACATAAAATTGTGCAATTGTTCTTCTTTTCGATCTGAAAGAATGTAAGGCATATCACAGCCCTCATGGTTTTTCTCCAGCAATTTACAAGGGTTTTCATTACATAGGTTTTGATGTAAAAGCACATGGAGGTGCTTTGGGATTTTACAGACATTCTAGAATGATAAAACCCCATAAAGCAGAGGGTGTCACAAAACAGAGGGAGAAAATCTGGATGTTGGGGAGCCAGACAGTCCAGTCTGAAGCTTGTTCTCTAGGCAGATTTTTATTACAAAACACACCTAACACTTCTTTCATTGTAGAGACAAAGGATTGAGATAGTATAGAGACATAGACTCCTTGCAGATACAACACATTGCAGTGTACATGGAAGTGCTGGCAGGACATCTGGTTCAAGGTATCATGCAAGAAGATATCAGTGAATAAAAAGGTCCCATCGACCTGGAAACAAGGTCATTGATTTGAAGCATATTAGTCAATGTTTTACGAGCACTGACATGCGAAGGAAAGTAAGAGATCAGGGTATGAGGTTTTAGCCTCACCGATGTCAATAAAGTCACTGCAGAGCTAGGCCTGTTTACAGCAGCTAGAAATCCATCTTCTGACTCTCAGGCAAATCTCTGCATTGGGAAAAGTTGGGGAAAGAGGGAACATCACAAAATGATGTGATATAGCATATTTCCTCTAAATGCTTCAACATGGAAAGAGTGGTAAAGTTTTCCATGAGATTTTAGTAAGCCTCTGAGTGAATAACCAAGGGAGCAGAACCAAAATTAAATTATCCCAGAGGCAACAAACAGGTTTTTAATTGTTTTTTTTTTTTTTTTAATTCCACTCTCTCATTTCACTCTGCATTAGGTAATTCGTTATCTAATTTAAAGCAGGTATTACAAGTTAGAGTCTCCATACTTTGCAGCTGGCATGTTTAAACTATCTCTTCTGTGATCTCTCTTTTTGGCTGCCTGTGTTGCTTTGGCTGCTTGAGTAGAAATCCTTTGCTCCTGACTTTCAGAAAATCTGGATCTCTATTTCCCCTTAAAGCCATTTGGACCAGCCGTTGTGCTGACCACATGAGCAAGAGCACAGAGCCCTCAGGATCACAGATATCTTTGAAAATGGTGTCTGAAAATATTTTAGATAAATTTTTCAAACTGTCAAAAAAGGCTTTAAGTTCGTAAACAACTTACCTTACAAATGACATGAGGAAATACCTGCCTGGACTGGGCTATGCCTTCCTTCCTCTTCTGCAGTGCTGGAGATGTTTCCTCTTTAGCAAAAGAGCAGCTGTTAGATGGAGAGTGAACTGTAAGGTCACATAAATTAAATTCCCTTCACTGACTCTCTCTGTATGACTACCTCCACCTATGGCAGGGAGCCTAAGTAGGTGTAACTCACATGGGACCTGATCCAGTTCTCATGAAGTCAATGAGAGCCTTTCCACTGACTTTTATAGGCATTGGATCCAAGCCACAGTGAGCTGGAAGGTGTAAGTTAAAATCTCTCTCGTGTTTCCTTTCACATACACACAGTACTCCCCTCGCACACAGCTTGTTTCAGTAACGCTTTGCGCTTTTTCATTTGTGTGTGCAGCTTCCACGTGGTTAATATCCTAAGGCTAGAATAAGTCTTTGAAAGTTTGGACTTCTGGGGTTTAGGGGTCGCTGCTAGATACCACTTGTCCAATTGTTCTCCAGGAGCTTTCACTCAATCCTATCCCATCCTGACAGACTCGAGCACCCTGCTTACTGTGGAGAGGCGAGACATCTCTCCTCCTGTCCGGAGCCCAGCTGAAAACCATCGTTACTAGAAGGTGCTGTTCCCAGGAGATGGCTCTACCTCAATCTACAACAGGGCCCAAGGCTCTTAAGTATGAGCTTGCTCCTGGTTTCTGCAAAGCGTTCTCTGCAGAGCACTAATGAAATCCTTCCTTGTGCTTTCCCCTTGACAAAAGTTGCCATGCTGTTTGGTTTATTTAGACATGTATTTATAGAGTGTGATGGAACTGAGATAATGATGATAATCAAGTTTGACACAACATGAGCAGCAAATGTGCAGAAGAAAGGAGTGGCTTCATCTGAGCTTCATCTCAAGTTTACCCGGAGCCAGAAATACTGTGGTATAGGTTTCCCTCTGCAAGAGGACCTGCTACAAGTGCGTAGTAACTCCCCCTGCAGAGCCGGGCTGACTAAATACGTGTTTATTTAGGCGTCTGTGGCTGGAAGTTAAAAATGAAGGCATAAACTGCAAAAATCAAGTAATTTAAGGAGAGGAGGGAGCAAGGTTCAGAAGAGTTTTTAGCCCCTAAAACTGCTCTTGCAAAGATCAAGGGGATTTATTACTGAATAATGTGTAGGAGACGGTGATTGTCATGGGAACAACCCCTTTCATTGTCTCTCAGGGGAGCAGTCCTGGCTGTGATGCGGCCACAGAGAGTGAGCTTTCACAGACAGCACATCAAGCTGTACTTACGTTGCCCAAATTAGAGAATGAGCACGTGAGAGGGAAATCCACCCAGACCTGGGAATTGCTCTCTTTTTAGGAGGTGGCTCACCAGCAAGAAGCGAGGTCTTGTCTCTGCACCAGGCAGAGGATTCCAGCTCCAGTAGAAGTCAGACAGCATCCCGTCCTGTCCCCAAACCTTGTGCCCGGCTACCAGCCCTGCGCTGTCCCACGTGTGCTGTGCCACATCTTCTCTGCCCTCTTAGCACACAAGACCAGGCTGGAAATGGCTCAGTGCACCCCCAAATGAGTCTGACCACCATGAATTGGAAGAGAAATGAAAGCAATGACACACACGCTCATTAGCCATGTTAAGGAGCCTGCCTGATTTTCCAGAGGATGTGTTTGTGGGTAGTTTTATGAGAATGCTGCTTATGATTAAAGAACAAATCAGCTCTCTGATGCAATCTTTGCTCTATTACAAAGTCCACATGCTCGGAAATCAGAAGTAGGTCTTTCTCTTCTTCCTCCCCCAAAATATTAGGACATAAAATCCAGAAAACATAAAATCCAGGAACTCATTTTTTGCATGACAGTCTATGGAAACTAATAGAAGAAAGGATGATATCCTTAGAGAATCCTTTATCTGTGCTCCTTTGGCCCATACATGGGGAGCTCAGCCTGCACCAGTGTAACAGCGCTGGGAGCAAAGGCAAGCTGGGCGTGAAGAAATGATTTATAACTGTTTGTCAGATTGAAATGCTGACATATTCCACAGTAAATCCTTCATGCAGCAGACTTGCCAGGCTGTGTGATTTCAGTGACACTGAAACCATTTGCAAACTCAGTTTGCATTAAGGGGATGCTTCTGTAGCCCAAAACTTTTTCTTCTTGCTGAGATGAAATTCTTTATTCTGGAGAAAAAGAACTGTGACACTTGGACATTTTTAAAGAGTTTGGGAGGTTTTTAGTTTCAGCTGGCTGCTTTCAAATGAAAAATGCTGATTTGAAACAGTGTTAAATAACCAAAACAAAACTCTTCCATTCAGCATCACGCAGTCTTCAAATTAAGTTATATTAATCCACTCCTTTCCTCCACCCCTTGCCATTCCAGACACAGAAGAATTTTTATTCTGGCACAACTAGTACTGAATCTTCTCTTTGATATCTTTGTTAACTCATTAAACAGAAAAATCCCTAGGATCGGTCACCTCTCGAGGGTTTGTCCCCCTTCCCCTCCCCACCACTCCCAGCCAAACTGTTTGACCCCAGCAGGCCAGAGGGAAAGCAGATACAGTAATAGGAATACAGAAAATATTCACAAAGAGCACAATCAACACATAGCAGAGTCCTCATCCTCATCAAAGAACACATATGCTCACATATGCATCTCCTGCTCTATAGTTTTTTTCCATTTGGTTATACGTTCCTTTAATGCCAGGTTCCAGAGTAGCCACACACCTTGCCACGGTTGAGGCCCACAGCTCAAAGGGGTGGGAGGAGGCATAGCAGTGTGACGATGGAGGAACAAGACTGGCACAAGGCAAAGCAGATGGAGATCCAGCTCCATCTGAGGTGGGACAACTAAATCAAACACGCAGAAGAAGTTCTGGGAATCACAAGCAGAAAGCAATGTGTGTTTCATGCAGAAAAAATGGGCTGCGTGGAACACTCAAGGACAGAGCAAAGCCCCCAAAGACCTGTTTGGAAAGGTCAGTTGAATTCAGAGCAATTCAGGGCCAGAGCCTCATGGAGGGAGTGCAGCTGGGGTTTGCCAGGTTACGCCCTCCAGAGTAGCTGGAGCAGATCAGGCTGCAAGGCAGAGCGGGAGTGAGGAAAACCAGGAGGAGGCCAAGTGCTTGCAAACCAGAGAGCCTCGGTGGAGTTACATCAGTGGAGAGACTAGCCTAGCAGATAACGAAAGGCACACGTCTCTGAATAACAAGCTTCGGTCTCTGCCTCAGACACCAAACTGAGCAAACCTGAAGAAAAAGACAAATGTAAGTAATTAAAAGGGTGGATCCCCTTGAAGGTGTCTTCTGACTGAGCAAATTGGTTCAGATTTCCCATGCTTAGCTCCTTAATAATTTACCTTAAAAACTGACTTACCTTTTCTTCTCTGCCCCAAGCCCACCCACAGTTGGGCATACCAGAACCTCCACATTCTGCACTGCCTACAGCTCCTGAGGCAATGGATGTCCAGAAAGTCAGTTTTATATGTGTGACTGGGACAGATGCCCAGCACACAGCACAGGGCACGTGTCTCTGCTTGTCTCAGGTCACCACTCAGGGAACATACGTGGCACCAAAATGCAGTGCAGCTGAAGGACTGGACACAGCACTCTCCCAGGACATCGAGGAGAACATGGTGCATCATATGGCTGAGCCTCTGTGGAACAGTACAAAAGAAACACATTGCGATCTTATTTCTTGGCCTACACAGACTTTCTCTGTGTGCATACGTATGTGCAAATAACTCACATGCACAGAGGTGCCAACTTCTGGCACAGTTCTGTGTCTTTGCCCTCCACTTTCCATTTTAGAGACATAGAAGAAGTGGTAGGAGAGGTACATGTATCTTGCAGATCAAAAGATTTTAAAGGCATTTTTCAGCCTCATCAGTTTTCTCACTGTTTGTTTCAAAAGCAATGTTTTCTTCCTCCTTCCGAGTTTAATTTTTAAAATCTGGGCTAACAAGCTGCTCCAAACCCCAATATCCATTTTTATGCAGACGGAAAAGATTGCAAATAAATGACATATCTACAGTTTCACAGATCTTCTCACCACCTTTGGTGTAGTTCTGTTGACCTCATTTCTGGCTGAGCGTTACCATCTTCAATTGATCATTGAACATTTGCCATAGTTCCAGTTGCTGGCAGGTGAAAACCAAGGGTGTGGGCAGCAATGAAGCAATGACAAAGCAGCCTGCGTTGAGGCAACTGTCCTGCTATGCTTCCAAAAGTCAATTTGTTACCTTCCACAATGACGAGATGAAACAAACAGTGGTGTCAACAGCAAGCTGGGGCTACAGCCATCATTCCAAAAGCCATTTGGGAGTTTCTTCTGTATCTCCCAGGGCAGCACTTAGAGAAGAAGCACTTCTGAAGATCTCCAAGGAGGAGACTCCACAGCCTCTCTGGGAAGCCTATGCCACCCTCAGTCACCTGCACAGTAAAAAAGTACTTCCTGATGTTCAGAAGGAGCCTCCTGTGCTCCAGTTTGTGCCCATTGCCTCTTGATCTGGCTCTGGGCATCGCTGAAAATAACCTGGCTCCATCTTCTTTACACCCTCCCTGCAGGTAATGATACCCATTGATTGGATCTCCCCTGACCCTTAAGCATTTCATGGGAGTTTCCATCAAGATTCTGATACTGATGGCTTCTGGACACCAAGTTCTGAACTGCAAAAGCTTTTGATGTCACTTAGTATAACACTTCTTATGAAAAATACTCATACTATCTGAAGTATGGGGTCAGGGTAACAGCACACACCAGACCCTTTTAACCTGTGCATGACACCCACTCAGTATCTGAGGTTATGCCAAAAATATCAAGCAATTGCTCCTCATGTAACTCTGATAAGGCTGGAAGGTATTTTCATTTCTCATCTGCATTAGGAACTAAGACACAAAGAAAGTTATTCAATAGGTTTGACCTAGACCATTGAGCCCTGCAGACATGAAGATGGAACCTTCCCCTACTGTGTATCCAAGCCAGAACAGCTTTCCATTAGCTCCTTCTGCCCTTCCCTTTCATGTGGTTCATACAAGGGAGTCAGCCCATATCCCCTTGCTAGGCTTCCTGCTGCATGTGTGTGCAAGTGGAACATCCCTTTCATTAGTATGAGGTCATGCCCTGAGATTTGGTTTCTGTGGCATAAAGACCAGAAACAAATTCTTAACCAGATCCTCGTGGGGCTTTTTTCAGGTATTTGTAAAACAGAATGAGGTCACCTTGCAGCATCTTTTTCTTGGTAAGACATGGTTTTGCTCTTAAAATCTTTCCAGACAACCATCTTACGTTAAATGACTTTCTGAATACTTTAAATTGTTCTCATACCCTTCTGAGACACTCACAGATCAATATTTCAAATACTCAAAGTGAAAGTTGACCACAGAATGCGACATCTATGCTTTGCATGAATTAAAACAATTAAAACTTTCAGCATTCTCATCAGATGAAATGTTTTACTATAGTTTCACGTCAATTTCTGCCTTTTTTTTGGCCTTACTTTTTAGAAGAGGAGAAAAAACATGTTTCCTCCATGTCATCCTTCTTCCCTCTTCCTCTATGTTTTTCTTATATATAGCAATGATGCAAAATGCTGTTTGGATGCAGTTCACTCCTAGTCACTGCTAAGAATTTAGTTTCAAGCACTTACGTATGTGTAGGACTCACACTAACTCTGAACTTCCAGGCAGATTGTCTCGTTGGTTTGCGGTGCTAGATAGACATCAGCTATCTTGTAGGGATCTTCACTAAACTGTATTTGCTCTCAGAACATTTTCACTCTGTTGTTCAAGCAGTAATGCCTGAAGTAGAGAACAACAATATCAGTACAAAGGTGTTCCGTATCGGTACACAGGAAGCAGCACTTGTTATAATCAGTCTTTATGATGGGATTCTGTAAATGTCACAGCTGAATGGTTACATTTCTAACTATCATAATGCACACTAAACTGCATGCAAGCCACATAGTTATAAATGTCTCTAAAAAAGCCTATTTGTTTACTCAAATAAAGAGACATTCAGTCACCTTTTACAAATATCTTCCTACAGCAGAAGTAATCTTTCATTTCTGCTTCTTGATATTCTTCCTGCAAATTTTGATTGTCTGAGACTAAATGGAAATACCAACAACTAAATCTGGGCTGATTCTCACACAACTGACAGGTCAAAGCTCTGGAAAAACCTTCTGAGGCAAAGGAAGTATTTATTTATGAGAACAAGCCTGGTGACAAACATTTACACACATACAAAGACACATGAGGGTATGCACACTTAGACTAAGTCCTTCAGGATGCTGGAGGAGCATTTCTCCAGAAAGCAAGCCAAGAGTGCAAATGAGGCGGGACAGCACTTTCGTGGCCAGTGAAAGCATCTGTCATTATCATGTACATCTGCAGTTCCCCACTTGTCCAGTAATATATTTAACCATAGAAAAAGACAACTGTGTAACATTTTTATGTCTCCGTTCATGTAGACACTGTGGAAAAAATAGGGTAAATTAAGACATCTTTATAGACAACAAGTCATGAAGGTTTGCCAAGAAACAGCCACCGTTGTCTAAATGTTTTATTCACAGAAAAATCTTACCTTGCTGTCTAAGAAATTAGATCATCATTGCTCACTCCACCTTTTTTTCCTTTAAGGTACTAAAGAACCTTTGTGTAAACAGGAATTCTGGAATCTCAGGGAATGTCAAATATTTATTTGCTGGTACTTGCCCCTGCATATGGTCGTCACATCATCTATGTAAATGAGAAGCCTATTTTAGAAAATGTGGTAGATGGCTACATTTCAGGTTTCTCTAGCCACAAAACTCTCATGAAAGCTATATTAGGCCACAAACATATCCCTAGAAGTGGTAAGCAATCTCATTAAACAGAGGTGTACACTGTCCAAGAATTTTCAGTCTTGGGAAATAGAAGCAGTTTAGTTAAGAAATTGTAACTGCCTCTTCTTATTTTTATTTTGGAAATTTATTAGTTTCCTGATCATGCAATTCTGGAACTTTTAATCTTCGTGCTTGCTACCAATCTCACATTTCATGCTCAACTATACCAATATATCAAACTAAAAAAAAGCCAGTCAAGTGCCAAGGAAAATGATGAGAAAGAGATTGGGCAGAAGAACACAGACCTGGTCTTGTGGCTGCCAGCACTGAAACACAGCAGATCTGGATTCAGCTCCTGAGTCTGGTAGTGTCTTTATGTGACCTTGCAGTGCATTGTTAAGGCCTTGAACTGAGATAATAAATACACTTGACCTCAACAAGGCTAGCCCAATAAAGATCTTAATCTCATTGTACCTCTAGTCACAGTTGACATAGAAAGGATACTTTGAACCTAGCTGAAAATAAATGTTCAGCTGAACACCTGTCTGTAAATATTCTTCAACACAAATGAAGCAGTTAATTGATGCACGTCAATTTCTGTCAGAAAACTCTGAAAGCACAAATATTTTGTTTCGATCATCATCTTTCCACCTCTTTTTGTGACTACCTTTTTTGATTTTAGGTGCTATAATATGACATAAAGTCCGTTTCAGCTTTGACAAAATGAAGTATTTTGACAATTAAAAAAAAATTATTAAATTTGAAAGTAGTTGCTTTCATACAACAACAAGAAAAAAAGGAGTATTAGTATTCCTCATTGGATCGAAATTCTATTTCCCAACGTGCTGTCAGATTTTGCTTTTCCTGCCAATATTTTTCGTCCATTTTAGATGTATCTTGGGGCATGAATTCTTTTCTGCTTTTCAGTTGCTCATTCACTTTTTGTCTTGTCCATTGAGGATGACCATTAGCTTTCCTCCTTTGTAGTAGCACTTAACTGTCTGGAGAAAAAGACCACAATAAAACCAGGATTCATACAACTCTGTTGGCTTCTATTTATTTATTTATTTTCAGTGAGTTTGCTTGGGTTTCCGTGCTCACAGCAGCGTATTTTTTTCTGAGCTCAGCTACCAGCACCCAGAGCAGCAGCTCAAGTAGTGGGAGTTTCTGAAGCACCTTCTCTCTCTTGGTGCCTTATAGAATAACTGTGGTGATCTCCATTTCTTATCTCCTGAACACCCTGAAATGCATGGTAGCCTCTCTCCTGTTAGTTGCCTATTTCCAACTGTCACTGTTTTTCTTGGAATAATGTTTTCCAAAATCCCAAAAGGACAGATTAATGCTGTTCCAAACTGCAAGACAAGAACCCTAAGCAAAATCCCAAGAAAAAAGTACTTGAAGGTTGGTTCATTAAGTAGTCATGCCACAAGACTAATGCAGGATCAGCCAGGGAATGTGGTGTGATCGAGTAGAACTGCTCAGGAGCAAGGGTATCATGCAGTTCCCAAAATACAAAACCTTATGTGGTGTTGGTGAAGAAAAGAGGCAAGAAAGGCTGGATGAGCCAGAATTCACTTCTTCCTTGGGATTATAGTCCTCATGCTGGTGATCTCAAATGTCTCCAATATTTTCCTCTTCAAATCCCCTCCCATGAAACTTGCACACTGTAACTGGACTCAGACTGAACAGGAGAAAATGTTTCTGCCACTGAAATGCCAGCAACAGCAATGATGCCAGTGACAGCCCTAAAAGTGTTCCATTTCATTTACGCATCCTTCCCTCTACACTCAGCCAGCACTGAGAGTGTCCTTGAAAGCAGCAGAGAGGATTGTCAGCACGGTCATTCCCCAGGACACCAGGTACTACTTTGTTCCTGGACACAACTCTGAGCTGATGATTGAAGCATGCAGACAGCAGGAGAAGGAGCAGCAGTACCTTTCTCCTCCTGGTTTCTGTGGCCTCATCAACGCATTGTGTGATGACAGCTTTTTCATGCACGGATCAGGAGCAAGCACAGTTTGGAGTCCAGATTTTACCCACAGAGCAACAGGGCAAGCTGGTACATGCCCCTGCTCAGCAACACCACAGGCCGTAGAGAAGAGATGACTTCCACCTTGTCACCACTCACTGGAGTGACAGTTTAATTTGTAAGAGTATGTCACATACAGACACAAGCACATCCTGTCAACACACTGAGCTATCCAGAAGCAAGACAGAACCAGAAGCTGTAAGAGCGTGGTTAGTGCAATGCTGTGTCTGTGGCTATAAACACTCTGTGGGGACAGCCTGGCTCACGTCCCTGTCCTGAGCACAAGCAGAATAAAACTATCAGCCTGCAAAAGACTGTGTGGATATACCCCCATGCTGCAAGAACAAGACAGCCTTAGATCCATCTGGGTGTTGTAACTGATGCTGAACTCCTGCGTCATCCACTGAAATCCTCTGACAGTCAGGCTGAGAGGAGCACAGTGAGAGCAGATCCCCTGTGTTGTCTCATGATACATGCTTCCTTCCCACAAACTCCAGGGAAAGTCTTATGGATCATTAGCCACTCAGTCAGGCACTCTCTTTTTGCCCTGAGCATCATGTTTCCTGCCTACCAAGACAAAAGATGACATGCCCAAGACGAGCAGGCAACACACTGACACAGCCTAGTTTGTCTTCGGTGAAAGGATCTGTAGAGTGAACAGCAAGTGGGCAGCAAGCCTGCGTCCTGCAGAGTGTGGGCCATGCTGTGCGTCATTTCCCACAGTAGTGCTGATATCTGGCACTGTCTTGGACCAAAAATAAAGGAACCTTGCACTTTGCACTGAAGACAGCATGTCTACAGGCAACGGGATGCTTGCCAACAGGGCTTTTCTGCCTTCTTTCAGCAGGCTCCTACAACAGTCCCTTGATTCAGGTTGCTAGTTGGCATACTGAAAGCATTGGCAGCATCATGTCTGTTTCTGGAGGACTCAGCACGTTTTCTCTGAGCTAACCTTTTGCAACACTTACTCCAGGAAGCATTTCCTGAGATGCATCTTGCCACCATCTCCACCCCACTGACATCACAACCCTCCACAGACCCACCTTCAGCCACTGCCCTCTGCCTTCTGCGCTGTCACCTCTGTCAGGGTGGGCTGTGGTCACAAATCCCAACAACCTCCTGATACAACAGTTGATGTTTGAGAGCGGAGTTTGTGGATGTTGCTGTATAGCAATGTACCCAGAGGGCCTCCCCACCAAGTTGTGTCCAGCAGAGGCCGAGGCAGGGGCTCTCCCAAGCATTTGAGCTTCATGATTAAGGATCATCTCTTTTCTGGAGGAGAAAAAGCTCATCACATTTTGAAAGTAAGCTGACAGTCTCTGTGCAGGAGCCTACGTTTGTGGTCAATGCAATGAAGCAGTCTTCCATGATGCTGACCTCGCTGAGCATGACTTGAGCATCCTCCTACTCCACTCATATCATCACCATCCAAACAATCAGGGAATATCCACTGCTCCTGCTCTCTGAAGAGACACACACCTGGAAAGTAATGCTACCTAAGTGTCTTTCCCCCACATTGCCCACTGCTCCACTCCAGAGAATAGTGTCACTCACAGGAAAATAGCTTGCTCAAACATTTGACTTCCAGCAGCTGAAGGGAACCAGCAGCTCATTCAGCAAACGACGATGGCAGGAAGCAGCAATGGGGAAGAAATGTCCAGTGTCAGAAGGAACCCTGAGGAAATGAGAAGGAATGGGATGGTGGGAAGGAGTAAGGGAAATGTTATGTCTGCTTCTGTGTTTTCCCAACCAGTAAAAGGTGTGACAAAAGCTTTGTGAATGCGTTTGTCTGCAAATATTCATATTACCTGCAAATATTCCATATTCATTATGGTAGGTGAACTCAGAAGACAGATGTAAATAGACTGGGCCACCACTCATGCTTGTCAGTCACAGGGACTGCTTCCACATCAGCCCTTGCTCCTCCTGGGAATTGGCTCAAGCTAGCAGACTCAGCAGATAAGAACATTCAAGCAGAGGATGAGACATGAACTCCATTTCTGCTTCTCAGGCAGCACGGTGGCCGAACCCATGAAACGAGCAAAATTGAAAGTATTCTCCTGGCCAGATAATGCAGATTTTCTAGAGGAGACACTGTGCAATTTGGCCACTACCCAAGAGGACATCCAGACGTTGTACCCAGAGTGCCTCTTGCAGTCGTTTAACCACAACACATCCTTCCTCTCTGACTTGACCTGCTTTACTCTTCTTTCCTGCACCATGACAAAGCTGAAAGTCTGCAGCAAAACTGATAGATAAACATGAATAACAGGGATGTTTCCAAACAATGATAAGTGAAAATAGAAGAAAAAAGTGAAGAAAGTGCAGTCTGAAAGTGTATATTTGACTTGGCCTATTTGGCCAACTGGAGGCAGCAGGCCAGAGCTGTGCTTGTATATTATCTGAAAGCTATTCTTGGCTTCTCCTCCTTAGGTTTTTATTTAAATATCTGCAGTTGTTTACCTACAGTATGTACCATATTTTTCTTCGTCTTGAACAATGACTAACTGCCTCATGCAAAGGTAAATATTTGAGTATGTGTACAAGAAAGCTTTTCCCTCCCAGAGAGATAGCAAGAAGCCCTGTAAAAGGCCTGGCATTCATACATGGGGTTGCATAACTTCCAGGAGTTTCTAAACTCTTTGAGGTATCAAGCCTTGCAAAACTGGAACTTAAAGGCAATGCTTCCATGGAGAAACTAGGTCTACTATGGCATCACAGAATCATAGAATATCCTGAGTTAGAAGGGAGCCAGAAGGATCAAAATGTCCTGCTCCTGGCTCCACACAGAACTACTCAAAATCAGACCCTATAACTGAGAGCATTGTTCAGACCTTCTTGAGCTCCGGCAGCTTTGGCCCATGGCCACTGCTCTGGGGAACCTGTTCTAGGGCCCAATCACCCTCTGGTGAAGAACCTTTTCCTGATGTCCAACCTGAGGCCAGCCTGACGTAGGGGATATCTGAAAATTTTGGGAAAAACAGCATCTGTCTTTTGGAGAGCTTTGCTCGTTCACAGATATCACAGTGTGCTTCAAAGCAGGCCATGGTGGAGGCTGCTTCCAGTGCCCTCAGGGGAGGTCTTTTCTCTGCAGGTTTCAGAGTGGCCAGGATTTCTCTCAGTATCTCTGAGATCGTTGGACCACATCAGCGATTTCTGGATTGGTTTCTCCTCTGGGCACTGTAAACCTTTCCAGTCACTGGACTGACTCTCCTTAAGGCTACTTGTTTGCCCTGATAGCCATCTCCCAGCACAGTTCTGTTGTTGAGAGGGCTCCCAGACTTTACTTACTAAAGGGTTTTTTATGAAGACTGACAACTTGGGGTAGCTATCTCAATACGAACAGCATAGATACATGTGTGTGTGCATACTATTCTTACAAAGCCTCAAAGGAGAAATTGAAATAAGAATAGATTTATGGAAAATGAAAACAGGAACTGACTAATCAGTCAAATTTCACAATTTTCTTCGGTATAAAGAAAACATAAGGCATTTGCAACACTTGTTATTTTAATGATGTGCTCAAAATTACAATATACAAGATATATTCTTAAAAAAAAGTCTTAGAACAAAAAAGTAAAGCTTTCCAAGTCACCTTACCCTATGTGGTATTCTACTGATGAACTAATCACAGGACGTTTTCATAGAAGTGATGTCCAGGGATTTGGGAGGAAAGTCTAAGGAGGAGACTTAGATTGAAAAGATTATCTGTTTATGCTTTTACTGCAAATTTTAGGCACATACACAACTTTAAACGGATGAATAATCTCTCCACTATTTGTTTGCAACTCATTAACATGCAGTTTATGTCTCAACAATTTTCTGCACCAAAGGCAATAGCATAAGGTCTGTCAGTAACCGTATCTTTTATTGCTGCATCAGAGATGCATACAAAAAAAACTGTGTAAGCTACATTTCAGCATGGGAAAAATATTTTTAAATAATAGAACTAAGAGTGCAATGAAAAAAATCATGAGTTCAAGTTCAAACTATCATGTGTAAATGCACATGAAAACTGGATAATTAAATGATCAAATGACTGTTCACTCAGCTTATTTCTAGTTATAAGCCTGGTCATCTGAATCCTGGCAAGACAAGGTGTGTGCAATATGTTCAGCTCAATGTGATCATTTTGTTTTATTTTTTTTCCCTTAAAAATATATCAAATAGTTTCTAAACTGATCACCCTGGAATTGCCTATTTTACCACAGGAAAATCAGTCAACAAGGCACAGTTTCAACTGTTCACACAATCACAGAATAGCCTGGGTTGGAATGGACCCCCAGGATTATCAAGTTCCAAACCCCTGCCACAGGCAGGGCCATCAACCTCCAGATCTGGTACTAGATTAGGCTGCCCACATTCTCATCCAGCCTGGCCTTGAACATCTCCAGGGGCAGGGCATTCACAGCCTCTCTGGGCAGCTGTGCCAGTGCCTCACCACTGTCTCAGTGAAGAGCCTCCCCCTGACATCCAGTCTAAACCTTCCCTCCTTCAGCTTAAAACCACTCCTCTTTGTTCTATCACTATCTACTCTTGTAAAAAGTTGATTTCCCTCCTGTTTATAAGCTCTGTTTTAATGCTGGAAGGCTCCAATGACGTCTCCCCGCAGCCTTCCCTTCTCCAGGCTGAACAGGCCCAGCTCCCTCAGCCTGTCCTCATAGGGGAGGTGCTCCAGCCCTCTGATCATCCTGGTGGCTACATAGGGGACCATGTCAAAGGCTTTGTGCAAGTCCAGGTAGATGACATTGGTCGCCTTTCCTTTGTCCACCGATGCTGCCACTCCATCATAGAAGGCCACCAAATTGGTCAGGCACAACCTTCCCTTGGTGAAGCTGTGCTGGCTGTCTCAGATCACCTGCTCGTCCCTCATGTGCCTTAACATGTCTTCCAGGAGGATCTATTCTGTGATCTTCCCAGGCACAGAGGTGAGGCTCACCAGCCTATAGATCCTCGGGTCCTCCTTCCTCCCTTCCTTTCAAATGGGAGTGATGTTTCCCTTTCTCCAGTCAGCAGGGACTTTGCCTGACAGCCACGAGTTTTCAAATAGGATGGAGAGCAGCTCAGCAATCACATCAGCCAGCTCCCTCAGGACCCTGGGATGCATGTCATCTGGCCCCATAGACTTGTACACATTCAGTCTCATGAGGCAGTCTCAGACTTGCTCTGCCCTTACGGTGCGAGGGGATTTACTCCCCCAGTTCCCACTTAGATGTTCTGGGATGTGAGGTTCAGAGGTGTGAGAAATATGAGAATCCTGACTGCCAGTGAAGACTGGGGCAAAGAACTCATTTAGTACCTTGGCCTTCTCCATATCTGTTGTAGCCAGTTCTCCTTTCTCATTTACCATAGGAGCTACACTCTCTTTAGTCTGTCTCTTCCGGCCAATTTACCTATAGAATCCCTTCTTGTTGTTTTTAACATCCCTTGCCAAGTTAAGTTTCATCTGTGCCTTGGCTGTTCTAATCCCATCTCGGCAAGTCTGGATAGCATCCCGGTATTTTTCCCAGGTGACAGGCTCTTGTTTCCACAGCCTGTACCTGCCCTTCTTTTCCCTCAGTTTGACCAGCAGATCCTTGCCAAGCCATGCTGGTTTTCTGAGTTCTTTGCCTGCTTTCTTGTTCTGAGTGATGGAAAGCTCCTGCGCACTCAGAAAGGCATCCTTAAAGAGCAGCCAGCTTTCCTCCGCTCCTTTGTCTCTAAGGACAGCTTCCCAGGAGATTTCATCTAATAATTCCTCAAACAGCCTTGAGTTTACTCTCCTAAAAAAAAAAAAATCACTAAAAATACTGTTCCTCCCCTTCCAGATGTCATGTATCATTTTCATTCTGTATTGCGTTATTCTTGAGATAAGTCACATAAGAGTGTTACTAAACATGCAAAACAGCATGTAGTGCTGTTTGCTGTAAGCTGTACTGAACAAGAACATAAAAAGTCTCTAGATTCATCTGCAGATTCAATCGCTGTCAACACACAGACGTCTTATTTGAACGTAGCAATTAACATTTTTGATGTAAATCAGAGCATCTGTGCCTTGTCAAAAGATACATAATTAAATGCATAAATGTGCATAAGTATGCTTGTGTGTATGTGCACATGTTTATATGCACATTCTTTCTTTGAGATATAGCACAAGACTTGATTTGTCCAGGATACAGATGAGCTTCTAACAGTCAGGAACCATAGAAACATAAAATGGCTTAAAAGGGACCATCTAGTTCCTACACCCTACCGTAGGCCGGTTGCCATCCACCGGATCAGACTGCCCAGGACACCATCCAACCTGGCCTTGAGCACCTCCAGGGATGGAGCATCCACAGCTCTCTGGGCAGCTGTGCCGGTGCCTCATCAACATATGAGTAAAGAATTTCTTCCTAACACCTAACCTAAATCTCTCCTCTTTTCCTTCACAGCCATTCCACCTTCTCCTATCACCATCAGATTGTCTAAGAATTCACTCTCCATCTTTTCCATAAGATCCCTTCATGTAGTAAAAGGCCACAGCGATGTTTCACCAGAGTCTTATCTGCAGTCTGAACACGCCCAGCAACCTCAACCTTTCTTCCTAGGAGAGACGCTCCAGCCCTCTGAGCATCTTCGTGGCCCTTCTCTGGACCTACTCCAACAGCTACACGTCTTTCTTCTTCTGGGTGCCCCTGGCCTAGATGCAGTACTACATAGGGCCTCACAAGGGTAGAGAGTCACCTCCCTCATTCTGCTGGCCACGTTTCTTTCTACACAGCCCAGGATGTAATTGGCCCTCTGGGCTGCAAGCACACACTAGTGACTCTTGTCAAGCTTTTAATCTTTTAATCGATATCCTCAAGTCCTTCTACACAGGGCTGCTCTCAGTGAGTTCTTCTCCCAGTCTGGACTTCTCCTGACCTACGTGCAGCACTTTGCATTTGCGCTTCTTCAACCTCATCAGGTTCACATGAATCCACTTCTCAAACCTGCCCAGGTCCCTTTGGATGGCATCCCTTCCGTCTGTCCTATCAACTGTACCACTCAGCTTAGTGTCATTTGCAAACTTACTGAGGGTGCACTCAATCCCACCGTCTAGGTCATTGATAAAGATTTAAAGAGCACCAGCCTCAGGATGGACCCTTGGAGGACACCACTCAGCACTGATCTCCACCTGGACGTACAACCATTGACCACAACCCTCTGGCTGAGATCATCCAGCCAATTCTTTATCCACTGGGATCCATGGAACAGTCAACTCTTCAAATCCATATCTCTCCAATTTAGAGATAAGGATGTGGTGGGGAACCATATTAAAGGCTTTGCAGAAGTCCAGGTAGACATCGCCAGTTGCTCTTCCTTTGTCCACTGATGTTGTTACTCCATTGTAAAAGGCCACCAGATTGGTCAGGCATGATCTGCCCTTGGTGAAGCCGTGCTGGTTGTCCTGGATCATCATCTCATATGTCCCTTAACAAAGCTTCCAGGAGGGTCTGTTCCATGATCATCTCCTCATCTTGCATATGCTTCTGGGAGGATCTGTTCCACATTAATCCCAGGCACCTAGGTATGTGTCACTGGTCTGCAGTTTCATGTTTAAATATGGTTGAATATTTGTGCCAAAGATTGATGTACTTTCCTTTAAGCACTTTCTATTACTATTCTCGAAAAAAAAAAAAAAGTCTTAGAGATGAAGTAGAAAGTGTTAAATGCTTGTTAGTTTAGAAAGCTTTTTTTTTCTGCTTGCATGGAATCTTATCTACACAAGAGCCTTCTCCACATGTGCAATATGACTCGTATTTGTCAGCCAGGCTGAAAATATAAACCATCTTCTTTCATTGATGGTGGAAATTAATGTTGTTATCATTCACATCTGAAACCGTTTTTGAAAATATGAGACCAGAAACACAAATTGGCCTGGCTGTCTTGAGTTAGTGCTGCTGTCATCCGAAGAAAGTGACGGATCTTACCGTGGTGAACAACATGAATTGAAACTGGGCACAAAGCATGCTGGTCTACAAAGTCCCTGGTGCTCTGGAGGAATAACCATCTCACAGCTTTCTCCTTCCACCCTGTTATAATATAAGCCCTACCATCACTTTCACAAGTCAGGGTCTTCTGATCAGCTTTGGCTGAAATCTGTGACAAAGCATATTGGAGACAATACAGACCCAAACATAGTATTGAGTCCTAAATAAAGGATTCACTTTAACATGAAAAATCACTGTCTCTCTGATTCTCAAGGCAGTTGGTCACAGCCTTATCTCTGTGCTTCTGCCACTCCCAGCAACAGATATCCGAGCCTATCCTGCAGGGAAACCCCAAAGTACTTTGCACAAATGTATTCCATGTGGAGTTTTCATGTGGCACTGTGATGTTATTCACTCTTACATGTGAACAATTCTTGACATTATTCATGTCCATAAAAGAAAATGCCTGTCAGCACTCCTTAATCTTGTAAAGCCAGGTGTAAGATTATTCTTATAGACTCTTGTGCTCTTGGACAGATTTCACTTTCATTGAAGTCAACGGCAATTTTGTTACCGACTTCAATAGAAAATTGTTCAGAATACTTAAAACCTAAGAACATTTTGGAATGAAAAAAACTCAGAAAACACATAGTTCAAGCTTACTCAATCTGAGTTTGTTCTTTTTTTTTTTTTTTAATATTGAAACCCCTAACATCTTGAGTGCACGCTCCAATAATGTGGCATGCTTTATGACTAGCCTTGTCACATTGGATGCACTTGTGTATGTGTGTGACAAAAATAGCGCTGACATGACAGAATACAATAAAGCATCACTTTCTGTGAAACCCAGGTGAAATGACTGTAGCCATGTGTGGAGGTGCATACTCTCCATATGACACAGTAGGCATTGAGTTTGGCAGGAGACCTTATAGAAAAATGACCTCCACCAGTCTAGAATGCACACAGCTTTTCCCCTAGCTTGATCTGCTGTGTGAGCTACATCCAAGTCTTTGGGGTCTGCTGCCTCACATGGATCTCCCTTAGAACTCTGTGGAAGCCAGGCATACGGATGCTATATCAGCACTCAGGGCATACAAACTTTTCAGGCAGGCAGAACAACAGTATGTGGCTGGAGAAGTTAGAGGCTAGAGTATGAGGTTATCATTCAGCCAGGGTTGAATGTTCTTTCTCCGAGCAGGCTGAAGCTCAATGCCCCAGGTCCAGACCACATCCTGTGCTCCATAGTGGTCTTGCACATAGCTAGATCTCAGCTGGCACCCAGTCCCACCTTGGAGTGATGCGTGATATCTTCCCCATTGTAGAAAACCAATACATCTAAGAAGAGTGGAGGAGGACTGAGGTGGAAAACCTTTGCCCGGGTGCACTCAAGACTCAAAGGAATCTTCTACAAATAAACTACAGCAGCAGCTGAAGCCCTTCCAAATACTAATACAACATGTTTGCCCCCTCTAGCTTTAGCTAGGCTAGCTGACCTTTATGGTCATTTCTCTATTCATTCTTGTCTCTGAAGATTATCTCTGTACTTGAAAGCCTTAATGATATTTTCTCATGTTTGTGGCAGCCGGCATGAGCTTAATTAGCCTCTTCCCTCCCCTCAGTCTCTCTCAGGAAGTTTGTGGAACACACATCGACTGCCAAGTCCCTTGTTGGAAACTTCAACCAAATACAGAAAGTCTGGATAAGAACCGGACTTTTTTTCCCTTCTCTGCTCTTCGAGTTTTAGTTTGTCAGCAGCTTTTGGAGTTACACAGAGTCTTGAAAGAGTGACCACTTTTATTTTTTGAGTAGATTGCAAGCCAACCTTACCACAAAGGCATTTTCAATGATTTTAGAAAAAGTATGTGGCAAACCTTTGAGAACCTAATTAGTCATCCTCTTAGTGACCACTGTCTTCTGGAGTTTTTCTGTCTTCTCTTTTTGCTATTCCTCACTGAGATTTTTATGCCTCTTCCCAGAGGTGAGGCACATTTTTATCAACAATGCAACATGCTTAATAAATATTTCCCTCCTGTTTCTAAAGTATTTATTTTCATAGACCAATGTCTCCCAGAGGTGATATTTAAATCCTAATTTACAGTGGATTTGCAGATTAACCACCAAAGCTACCGAGAGCTGATAAAGGCATCCCTAGAAACAATTTCTTTTATAGATGCATGCAGTCAAAATTTCTATGCTGTAGAACCAGACAACTAATTAGAAATAACAATGTAGATTTCACAGATAATTAAAAAGAGTAAAAACAAGCAAGCTGCAGCGTTGTAGGTAGGAAGCAGAAGTGATCCAAGCTATTTGGCAAGTTTCAGATCTCAACTGTGGCAGAATTTCTACAGGACTGTGCTAATTAGCAGACCTCATAGAACATCATGCCCAGTCTTTGGTTTAAGTTAGAGTGATTGCCCATTTCCTACTGATTTCAATCCCTGCTAACCCTTGCTGATCACTACCTTCCCAGCTGCATACAGAGGAAAATGCAATTCTTACAACTGGACACCCCATCTGTCCTACTGGCTGTAATTTTTCAAGACAAGAGTCTTCTCTGTAGCAGCAGAGATCTAATGAATGTAGTCCTGTGATGTGCAGTCCGTGCTCCTGCACGGTTCCTGGCATGCAATTATTGTTGTCTTAGCACAGTGAGGTCTCTTTCTATGTTCCAGGTCTTTACCTATCCGTTTGGATATCACCTATCACCGATTAGGACAGATCTAACACCTTTCAAGCATTTCTGTAAGACATCAGGTGATTAAATGCCCATCAGACTGGGGAAATCGGCATGTGTCCAAGCAGGAAGTGCTGGGACATGACACCTTTTGCATGTCAGCTGACTGCTTCTGAAGAAACTATTTCCCTTCTCTGAATATGAAGGACATTGAACTTACATTGCTCAAAAACAGACCTCTACCTTGCATAAGGCAAGCCAAGAAGAAGTTCCATGAAGGGTTCACAAGAGTGTGGGATGCTATGCTAGATTTCTGAAAAACAATTCCACTGTATATGCAAGAATGCCATTGCTAAAATCAATTTATCCTCATGAAAATTTGTTTTGAAAGTACAGCATTTTTTCAGTAAGATTTCCTTGATATCACTCTGTCTTTAACCCAAAGGGGAGATGGTCCACAAAATGGGGTTGATCCTAAGCAGGATGAATACATTTCACTAATTCAGTCTGGGCAGTATCATCTCAAAGGTGTCTGTGTGTGATATCAAAGTCAAATGGAACAAAGTGTAGTAAGATCTTGATCATGACATTTGTGGATGTACCACACCTACCTCAGCAAGGCCCACAGCAGAGCCTGAGGTGCAAAGGAAGTGTAAACAGGGCAAACCGAAAGGCCTGAGGCCACATTAGACACCTTTTAAATTATTGGTTTTTTATCAGCAGTTTTTACCGAACAAATTAAGGAAAGTTCTCTCAGTGCTCAACAAAACATGAAAACTTATTAAAACAAAACAAACAAACAAATAAAAATCACTCAAACAAGTATTTCATTTGTTTTCCTTCCCTCATCTTTTCCAACTCTTGTCCTTCTCTATTTCCATCTGGGTGGAAGGGACAACGAGAAATGGGAATGAAGTCAGCAGTGGTAGAAGCAACCAGGAGTAGAAACAGCCAAGTAAGTGCTTAAGAAAGTAAAGAGTGGGGAACAGGGAGAAAGTCAATACAAACTTTGTTTTATTTATATTGTTTACGAAGAACTCCGATCCAAAACAGCACAAGAAATAATGGAAGCACTTCATTCTTGATTATTCTGGGCTTAAGGAAACAACTCATGCCTAAAAAGCAATGCTACATGAATAGACCACTGAAAATGTTCCACTAAAAACATAGAAGTAAGAAAGAAAGTCTGCATATATAGGCGTAATTTCTGAGTGGCAGAATTTCACAGCTATGCTACAGGAAGCATGCCTGCCTGGCTGGGAATCCAGCAAGTGATTGCACCTGCTGAGTGAGCCCTCGCTGCCCTGGAGATTTGTAAGCCACAAATGAAATGCATGGGGGAGTGTGTTTCTGCTGAGGGCACGTCAGCTTGGGTAACCTCTCTTGTTTGGGAGCTTCAGTTCCGCTGGGAAATGTTCCTAGCTCACTCCACCCAGATTATGTCATCATTTCTATCAGTCAGAAACAGAGCAGGAGCAAGTGAAAGGAACTGCAGTATGAAACGTGAAGCAGTAAGCAAAGCAGCCTGCACAGAATGATATGTTTTCATTCTGTAGGAGTGAAAGGAAGAGAGAAGAGCAGCTTTCTCTAGCAATGAGCTATGTAGTCAGAATCTGATGTCCCAGGAAGCATACAGCATGTGTAATATTGGGCACTTTGCTTATGTCTTTTAAAATCTGTTTATGAGATTGAACAGCTGTAAACAAATTCAATGCCTATGTGTGCAAATATTCCCAACTTCACCTATCAATCAAGTAGATTCTTAGGAGTCAGTAACTTGTTTTTAGGATACAGAGTTCAGCATAAGATATTTTGTTATGATGTTTTACTAGAGTAACACAATAAATAAAGAGTTGCAAAATGCATATGTTTTGAAATTTTGTCTCCTACAAAGTGTACACAAGCAGACAGAAAAGTGGTGCTGGTTAGTACTGATGCTATTCTTGCCCTGGATAGCTGAGATTCAGATTAAAGCTCTGTGGTGCGTGGCTGTCTATACCCACAGACCAGGGGATGGAGCATTTACTGGAGAATTTACAGCACACAGTTAACACTGACAGCCCAGAGAGCATTTGAGGAAGGAAAGGACTGCATAGAGATTAAGCACCATCCTGAGGACACACGGTGACTCAGTGGTAGGAGCTGGAAATAGACTCCAGAGCTGTTCTCCACAAAACAAAACCTACTGCCCTATCCTGAATGCTGGGGACTCCGTGCTGAGAAAAGAGACCATACAAAAGAACAAAAATTTTGAGGGGAGAAAACAACTGCAAAACAACTTAATATTCAAAAGTAATTTGCTACCTTTGACCATCATAAACTGTATTTCAGGTTTCTTTGTAATGAGAGAAAACTAAAAAAAAAAAAAAAAAAATTGTATTCATCTAAACAGTAATTTTCCATTATCAAAAAAGAAAAAGAAGAAAGAAAAAAAAAAGAAAAAAAAAAACAAACATTTACTTGTTTGGGACTTCATGTTGTTCAGAGGCTAAAACGATTCAGGGACACACAAAACTGCCCTGAATTCTTCCATCTCTAATTATCCACAAAAACTTATTTGTACTGAACATAAAGATCTAAAATTTTCCCTAGAGAACTTACAAAATTTGGACCTGATTTTAGCCTGAGATACGCACAATCTTGAGAGCATATACTTCTGGTCATTTTGGTCAGCTGGCTCCAAAACCCATCAAAGGCAGCAGAGATCATTGCTTTCAGATTAGAAATGACCATTACCCACTCTAGCAGAGAAAGGAGACTAAAAAGCAGCAAGACTAGTTATGTGACAATGGAAGCATCCATCAGAAAAAGAGCCAAAACCAGAGAAAATGTTAAAACAAAAGTGCAAAGCATAATTGTTGCCTTACTTACAAGGACTTGGCATCAACAGAAGTATACAATATTATGCGTTATTGGACACTCTGACTCCTATTCCAAACATGCTGTCAATATCTCTCATCTTTAATCTCAGCAAACCGATGGGTGGTAGCAATTATACTGGATGATTTATTTAAAGAGCTGTAATAGCCTGCTACTCTGCCTTGCAGGCTAATCCATGAGCTCTTTTCCCTTGCTCCAGCCATGTGGAAATTCTCCTTGATTTCCAGAGCCATATATTACAAGAACATAACTTGTTTGTGTTCATTTTTCAAGGAAATCTGGCACTTGGGAAAATGAGCATTTTTGCAGTAGAAATGGCTAGATCCATGGCTAGGTAGAAAGTCTGAGAAGGACAACAGAGCAGCTCTTATCACTGATCCTCTTAATCTCATCTGAGGAAATGGGATGTTTTGAGTTTCCCTTAGATTAAAAGCTCAACCCTGTCCAAGCCCCAGCTTGGCTCCAGTGAAAACAGTACAGCTGAAGTGCTAACGAGGCACTTCTAGTCTCATGGGACAAGCGTCTGTAAACCTTGAGTGGTCTTTAATGAGATATTTCTTAACAGAGGGAGTGTGGGGTGAGTTCGTTGAGATCAAGTCTCACAAATACATACTGGTATACAGCGAGATGACCAAAAATCCCTATCCTGATGGGCTTATACTTTTCTAGATAAGTGTCAGGGGGAGGAAGACAGGCTCATGCTCTCCTCCCACTAGATGCTTATAGCAGCTCTGCTGTGGCACAGATCACAGAAGTCTCGTATGTGAGCTCTGGAGGAGGGGATGCCTCCAGGGTAGGGTGGTCCTTGCTTACAAGCCATCTCCACAGAATCTTTCCCTCCTTCCCAGCACCCATCCGAGCCAAGGATCAGTGCCATGCTCACTGCCAGAGCGCAGTGCTTGCCATCAAGCAATAGCATGGAGATGGAAATAGGACTCTGCAGGACTTCTGACCTGTTATAGACAGCCTGAGCACCAGGAGAAGAGAGAGTGTCTTGCAGGATATGCTTCAGCCTTTCCTGATAAGAGAAGCACCCAGAAAGCTGCTCTGACTGGCAAGGATGTCCCTGATGTCGATCTTCACTTGCCCCTTGCTCCCCTCCACCTCTCTGCATGTAGTGGAATGAAAAAAGCCAACAACGCAAGTTTGCATTTCTTAGCTATGTTGTGATAAAGGGCTTTGAGAATTTTGAGCAAGCCAAAGTTTTGAGGCAAGAAGGAACATTAAATAAAGATATTTTGGAGGAATTAGTTCCCCTCATCCCAAAACTAGTCTTCCCTCATTTCTGCTCCATTTGCAATTCCACAAACTAAATCACAAGGCAAATTTGGGAATCACAAAGGCAGATTTTGGAATTCGTGAACCTTTGGCAGTCCACTGATAGAAGGCCTAGAGAAGTGCAAAGTATTATTATTGGAAAAAGCAGTCCATGGAAATATCTCTGCTTGATCCAGAGACGGGGAGGGGCACTGTCACTCTTCCAGCTCCTTGTTGATGGCTCTTCCATCTTCTCCGCTGTTAGCAAGAAATGTTTTACAACTTTGCTACGCAGCAGAGCTGAGAGCAGTGCAGGTGTGCTGATGTTCAAAAGATTTGTTCTTATCACCTGTGATGGATGCATCATATGTCCTGCCAAGAAATCTTTCCTGCAAACAAGGTAGCGCTGACTTAGAATTCAATTGAATTTCAGACTCGAAAGTTTGGTCTTTGCTGCAAATACATCAAGTATCAGTCCTATCTGTTTGACGTCTCTGCTTTTTTTAAGCTTGTGTTATTTGACTTTACAGAAATGTATCACCATCAAAATCCTGCTTAGAAAATGCAGCTCCAGTTTAAGAAAATAAAACATTCCTAAACAAGACAACACTTGAGAAACATTTAATGTTAAGCAAATTCCTCTGAAATTAAGTACGTGGTTGTGGGTCTAGAGCTTTTCTTCAGGAAAATTTTGGGCACGTGAAAAAAGTGCAACGGAGCACAACATACCCTGAAAGGCATACAACTTTCCTGACACGCATCGGCTGAAGATTGACATCTCGCTAAAAAGTTCTCAGTCATCAAACCACAGCTTTCAAAATGCCTCTAAATCTATTTGGTAAGAGTATCAAATGAGACAGTAGTATGTCCCTTTTATCCATTTCCTTTTAAAAGATTAGTACCCTATTGTATAGGAGGATTATCTTCACAGCCACTGTTTTGTAACAAAGGGAAAGGGCTGTTGCTGTTATTTTGTTGGCAATTTCATTATGCTGACTGCATAATGGCTCCAGCAATTGCTCTACAGGGCAACAACAATAATCTACATGGACATATCTGGGCCTGTCTACGAACACTCAACGTGATACTCAAACTGATGGCACCCAACCTCAGCTGCAAACCGGTGCTGCAGTATGATGTAAACAAAAGTTCTTTAAACTTTATCCACAGATGATTTCACCCAACAACTAATAAAAAAAGTGTGAGAAAGGATGCCTAAATTTTTATTACACATGACGTTTCCAGTTTGCCTCAGATCAGGTCAGAAAGCCAGCTAGGAAGATGTTGGGATTGGCACAATTAGAGACAGTTAGCCAAAAAACCCAGCTTTAATTGCTGTGGAATCTGCACACAAAACTCAATAAATAATTGAAGTAACATTCCCAATCTGAAGTGAACCTAGTTGTACTTTCAACAGTGGTTTAATGACTAAAAAATACAGACGTGTCCAATTCAAAATTTTCTCTGTAGATGAGAACACTTTTCAAGAAAGAAATATGACTGTTTCTACCCTAAAATTTTTTTCTTTCCTTGTGTATGATAATATTTAAACCTTATCTCGAAAAGAACTGAGAATCACTAATGCTAGCTTAGAAACTTCATTTTTATCAGATTTTTCATTTTCTTCTTTCACTTCCTAAAAATATTCAGTCATTTTAATGCTTCACAGATATTTTCTCTCTGTTATTTTGTTTGAATACACTTTCATCCATCCATTCAGAATGTTTCTCCAAGTATTAGGAAAATTATTGCAATTTTCTTTCTTTTCTTTCTTCCCTCTTGAATTTAACATTATTACAAAATGACAAAAACTAAAGAATTTCAAACAGTCTGATGTCAACCTGAAAATCTCTCAGCCTCTCTTGGGTGGAACATGGTCCTTCTGACTCATTGAAGAAGCATTCATAACACACTGACAGGGTGCAAAATGCCAAAAAAGTCATTCTGACAATAACAGCAGGATGCGATTTTCAAGGGAAGGCCAAGAACTGAACCAAATCTTTTCAACTAGCATGCAAACCAACCTGACTGAAATGCTTTTCAATTTTCATTTCCTTTTTTGAAGCTCAGACTAGTTTGGAGAGGTTTCCTCCTCTATTCTCACTCAATTCCACATGCCTCTGCCCTGCTGTTTTCCGTTGAGGACTGGATGTGGGTTATTTCAGCCTGTGCTCCAGCTCAGCATCTTGGTGTGGCCTGCTAAAATCACAGCTGCTCTTCCAGACAAATCCTTTGTGCACTCTTCATCATTCTGTTTCCCAGTACGGCAGTTTTGGTTCACATTTACCTTTGGTGTGTCACATGGAGCTATGCAGCAAAATCCTATCATCAGACCCTAACATAGATCCTAAGACAGAAAATGTTTATTTCATGGCTGCAGAAGATAAATGCAAAAGCTTGACTGTTGTATAGCCATTTACACCTGAGAGAAGAATGTCAGAGTGTCTTCCTGAGGTTGTGGCTCGGCCATCCACATTGCACCCACTCTGGTGAAGAGAAAGTGATGTACAGGGCAAAGAGGCTGCTTAAAATGATTGCAGTCAGAACTCAAGGGACCTCCAAGCCAGGCTTGTGAGGATTTTGCCCCGGAAACACACTGCTTAGGAGCACAACTGAGAATGCTCCTTCTTAGTGCTCCCTTGTCAGAAAAACTCTTAGTAAGTACTCAGACGTACTGTCAGACTGAACAGGTTTGCTTTTGTTGCCAGGAGTTCTTGCAAGGTTTTGTGCTGCCATCACTTATTTCCCAAAGCAAAGATCAGATGCAAATAATACATGTGAAGCTCCTGTTTAGTTAGTATGAGAGGAATGACTTCCTGCTGAGAGTCCTGCTCCTCCACTGCTGGCAGGAAGATCTTCCGAGGGCAAAACTTCCCTAGGCTGGTGGCCGGTGTATATTACAAGTCCATTTCTGGCTTGCAATAATAGACCTTTCTTGCTTTACTCTAGAGGAATAAAAAGGCCTTGTGGGCACATAAATTACCTTTTCTCCCAATCTGAAGTTACTCTACACCTCCAGAGTGGAACAAAAATGCCTGCAGGTTATGTACAAAATATTTCTCCCCTTCTATAATTACTTCAGCTTCTGGGAGTGTGGGGGGTTGTCTCATTTCTCTATTGGAAAAGATAAAGTAATACTGATATCACTCTGCATATGGTCAGTATTTTAGTGCTTTATAGAGTTCATACCAATTTTATAACATTTTCCTTTCCTTATGTTGCATTTCTCCACTTCTCTCAGATGTGGAATGGCTCCCAGGATGAAAACAGCTCACTATACAAACATCTCAGATCTTGCAGACTGCTTCCAGTTCCCTAATCAGGTTGGGTGCATGCAGCCATGCCTGGTTCCATGACCTATTTCACAGACAGCTTATGGCTATATCATGTTTCTCTTCTGTCACATTAGTTCATTTTATTTTGGATTGTCCTGCAGAAATGCTGTTTAGCCCATGTGAGCAGCTGATAGATTCTAGCTACTCACAGGCCTGAGGAGGTCGTGGCTGTAGGTGGCATTTCAGGAAGAGATTGAATTAAGCCATCCATTTCTTAATAGCAGCATTTCTAAGGATGTCTCTCTACTCAGGTGGGAATATAAATGTTCCAGACTCATGAGTCCAATCTTAATAATTGCAGCATTTAGTTGACATGAAAAATATTTTTTTTAACTTGCATTCGGGATTTTGATATCTTAGCTATAACCTATTCAAAAATTTGCTGAGACAACAAGAATTAGATGTTTTATTTGCTATCAAAAGACATCCCTCACCCTCCTTCTAATCACATTGCTCAAGCAGCTGGTACATTTATAGCTATAACAGAGCTTACATTTACCAATAAGGCTACAAGAACTGATCGTATTTCTTTGCCAAGTATACCTGCATCATGGCCTCACAGGTGTGAGAAAGCAATGAAAACATGACATTTCAGCCTATGATATAGACTTTAAAATTAGAGCCTGCTTTCACAATGCAGAAAAGCAAAAGTCATGAGTATAGATGTACAGATTGTCAGAGAAGCACAATCAAATTATTTCCAGTGGGTCAGAAGGCTGATGAATTTCCTGAGTTCCTGCATGCCACCTCCCTATTCTTGTCTTCCTGCTCCACTAACCCAGTTAACACCCTACTAACTGCACCAATAGCATTATGCTCAGAGGTCTACTGTAATTTCCTACTGTAAACTGGAAGAAAAAAGCCATTCCAGGCTTGAGTGCCTGCCATGCTGTCCTCAACTCACCCCAGCCTGTTGCTCCAGTCTGTAGTTTAGTCAAAGCCTAATGAGCTCCCATGCAAGACAAGAGTAAGTATGTAAAGATTTATCTTGACCACCAAAAACGGCTGTTTTATTAAAAAAAAAAAAAAAAAAGGAGAAATGACAGACCAAAAAGCAAAGTAAAACTTGACCTTGGTGAATGTATTCTGTTGGAACACTACATCTTCTGTGTGTTTTCTCTCAAATAAAGCACATATGCTATGTATTTTGTAACGGTGAAAATAAACTTAGAGGTCAAAAATCCAAACCTAAGATTCCCAGATTCTTCATGCCACATGTGAAATCTCTAGGGACTGTAGAACCATCTGGTGGTTGTGGTTTCTTTCAGACTTCTTATGGTGAAGTATCATTTTGGATCTAAAATCTTGGAGAGAGACTGGAAAGTAATTTAGGACTAGTAATTAGTCCTAAATTTAGTAATTTAGGACTAATATCAGGTGCCATCAGAGCCAACTAATTTCTCAAGATTAACAAGATGCAATAAAGAGAAAGGCCCTGCTCCTGAAAAGTGTAGGTGAGTTTCTCAATGGGTCCAGCATGGGTCTTCAGGTACTCATCATCAAAGTTATACACCATAGTGATCATAAAAATCAAGTGTCTGCTAGTCAAATTGTGTGTCATTTGAAGCAGTTTGGATGCTCAGGGCTTTTACTTGCCTCCTGGCGTTTGATCCGCAGTATATCAGACAAATCCTCTTGCAAGTCTAGGTCATCACAGTCTGCTCAAGCATCCAACCACAGAACTTCAAAAAAAAAAAAAAGGAGAAGTAAGACTACTCAATGATAATTTAGGTTAGAAGAGTTAGATAGAATTTCACTGCCTTCTAAACAAAGTTGGTGCCAAAATCTTCTGGATTTAATGATATTTGAGGAAATTCATAGGAAATTCATTACAACTGTTTAAAAACAATAAGGACTGGCCTTTATCACAGGATATCATTAGATCTACAGTCAAACAAGAATGAGATCTTAGGTTGGAAATCTCTATGTTTTTCTTTGGCGAAGCAGATTTACCAAAACAAATATTAGAAGTGTACTTGCTCTGCTGGCAAATGTCACTACGTTGTTTAAATTATTAGTGGTAATCCAACTATTATTACTGCATCTGCCCAGTGACTCTAATCCACTCTCTTTTGCAGCCCTGAAATGCCACTTGGATTTCAGCACAGTTTTGCCCCATACTGAACCTGGGTAGGCAGACAAAAAATGAGTCCTGAGTCAAGAAAATGAGGAGATTGAAAATGAACAGGCATCTTGATTAAACAATTTCATCTTAATGTTATTTAGACTACTGTCCATTTCATAAATCTTTATAAGGGAATAGATAATGACAAAATCTTTAACCTGAAAGCCCTTGAACCTGATAGAGAAGTGGAAGCAGAGAACAGGGTTACTGCTGTATAGTAAGGGCTTCTGACACCATGCAAATAAATGAATCCCTGCATGACGGCCCAACAGTCTAAACCATGCCAGTATTAATTCAATTCTGCATTGTGTTTACAGCTCAAAGCCTTCCCAGAGCTGCTGTTACCACAAACATCGAGGCACGTTTCATGACTCATCTTACCATGAACCATGGCCTTTCGTTTTTCAGTGTATAAAGTCGATTGCAGCTTCTATTTTACCTATCAGTAAGGGAAGGTCATCACATTTTTGCTAAAGGTCTCCCATGTGGGAATGGCTGACATAGGCTTCATTTCTTGCTCAGCTGGATCCAGATTGGATCTGTTTCTCAAACCATTTCTGAGGACCCAGACTTTGGCTCCAGACTAGCATCTGGCTGTTTCAGCTGATGGGAGTGATGATGCTGAAGAACTCCGTATGGAAGACTGTGTAATGCTTACTGTTTTCCAGCCCAGAACACTATAGCTTGAATTTGTAGATTATTGAGGGGCTGAAGGGAGTAAATCCTTTCATTGTAAATGCTTTATACCCCAGAAATACGACACATAGTGAATTTCAAGGAGAACTTTTACTCTGGTGCCACATCTCTCCAGCAGCCATGCCCTACGTTATTTTTTCCTCTCTTTCTAAGGGTCATCTGAGGACAGCAACAATACCTTAAGGATGTGTGATAAGTTGAAATTTTCTCTGGAACAATTTGAACCTGGGGTTCTTACGTTTGATGGCAAATTAGGAATAAGTCTGTTTCAGTCTAGAGTTACGGTAATGTAAAAATTACATGAAATATTATGTAATTTAAAGGGGGGATTATTTATTTCCTCATTAGTTAATAGCTAATTTATTTCTGAATCTTTGTTAATCAGCAAGTAGATCTAAGGGGATTTTATTTTACAGCCCTTTCTCACATTGTAGCAAGTCCCATCGTGGTCTGGCAGTTTATAATTCTTCATGCTGGAAAATACAATAAAATGTGTTTAAATGAAAAACTGAAAACAAACACGCTTCTGATGTGCTTCATTCAATATTTACCACTTCTTGGGCAGATTGTCAAAATGTGTCGTTAGTTCTGGCATTTACCATAGAGTCAGAATTTAGCCAGTGTACAAAAAAAAAAAGGAAAAAAAANACACTTGAGCAGAAAGAAAGGATAACAGAAAAAGAAAGGAAACTCCTGAAAACTGAAGACTTCAAGATCTGATCTGAAAGACAGAGCTTGGATATTTAGGTTTCAACTGACAGTAGTGCTTGCTCTCTGCAGACATGAAGGCATCAGGTGGCAGTTACAAGAGTGCTGTTAACTGCTGCACAACAAATCCCAAATGCAGAAACAAAAATGCCTGTAGATACCCAACTCTCTCCAGCTAGCACTAGAGCCGCATGGGATCTCTGGCATGAGCTTCCTACATGTCACTGTGTTCTTGGAAAATGGCCTGAGCCACAAAGCATTTACACTCCAAGCAGACACCACAGGCAGTGGGTAACAGCAGAAACTTTCATTCTCTGTAGAGAAATGAAGCTCCAAGAAATTTCATGACTTAAGGCCACACAGAAAATCCCTGGAAGACTCATGAATCAAAGCCAAATCTCCGCAGTTCATCCCCTGCTTTGCTTTAGCTGCCAGAATATCCATTGTTCTCCCCAGCCAACCTTCACCTCAACTGGTAGCAGCAGGATCTTCCATTGCACCCTAAGGCATGATGCTAATTAGAACCCAGCACAACAGTGCTGTTGGATTCCCATGCAATGCACCTCCATTTCATATTTCCTTCCCTATGAATTATTTTTACACTTGCAAACACATTATCCAAACATAGAGTCATAACTGACTTTGGCCTTCCCCTGTATTTTCAGTCACCTGGATTCTGGCACAACCTGTTTAGGCTGGGGATGAGCTTTCTGTCACATGTATCCTGGTTTTGCTGTGCTTTTACTGGGGAAGGAAAAGAAATATTACAGCAGCAAAACCACTGAAGTGCTGCTGTCCACATGAGATCCTGTATAGGCAAAGATTTAGTCTGCTCTTCCCTTCCATCCTTCCTTTCTGCTGAAAAGCCCTTAATAGACTGGAAATGGTGGAAAACATTCCCACATGCCATTTGGAAGCCTGGAGAGCCATCAGCAGGTACCACTGGCATCAATAGCCAAAAAGAAAGACAATCCCTTATGTGCTCAGTTAGCTTCTGTGAGCCTTAAGCAAGTGATAGGGAATGTTTTTTCATCTGGTTCTTAAAGAAAAGGCACTACATCTCTTCTGTAGTGAAGTAGAGTAATGTAGCACTCTCTGTAGAAAAACGTTGCGCTCTCCTCTAGGAAAGGCAATGCTGAGCTGCAAAGCAGGAAGACCCCAGTCCACATGCCTTGGGCACCATGCCCACCCTCCAAGGAGCAGCAAACAGCAGCTTGGCAGCCATTTACAGCAGCCAGATTGAGTGCCCAGACACTACTCCCTGAGAGGAAACTTGGGGCAGAGGGGAGAAAATGGGTGCGAAGGCCATTAAATAAGCAAAATCTATAAATAAAAAACAGAAGCTTGAGGACTGGAAGGAATCAGATGGGGTGATTAGTCTTGGGCACAGGGAGGCCTTGAAACCATCCAGCAAGCTTATTTTTATTTTAAAAGAGGAAATGGTATGGAAACTAAGAGCTGCTTTTGCTGGTGCTTTATTAAGGACAGAGAACAAGGAGATGGCAGCATTCATTCAGTACTGGCATGATTTGTCCTGCCTGTCCCTTTTTGAAAAGGTTATCTGGGATTCACAGTTTATTTGGTAGGCAAGAAAGAGAGACAGGAAAGGACAATCATCTTTGCATGTATTTCCTATTACATTTTCTTTTCACCACTAAGTCTTCCTTAACTAAATTAGTTCAACTGCTTTGGCATCCTGGTCAAAACCACTGTGTTTCAGGCAAATTCATATCAAACGTATGCCAATATTATACACTTCAGTGTTTTTGGTACAAATTGGACCAGACTGAGTTGGCCCAACAGACTAAGCAATAAAAATAAACTTTAAACATGAGTTTGCAGTCCACGAGGAATTAAAAGCAGATGATTCTTATGTGTGTTTTATGAGCATTTTTTCAGAAGAAATTATTTGAGGCAGAAGTTAATCTACCCTATGAATGAAAAACACAACTTCAAATTAAAACTAATGTGTCAGTATAGAGAAATTATTTGAATTCAAAATTCCTTTATGAGGATCCTTAGCAGTTGTCTCTAAAGAGCACCACTGCACTGATGAGATTGCTTTCTTAAGATATAATTACTTAATACATAAAGTTCAGCAATACCTTCTATTTATTCCTCACTGCCCACACACTTTAACACACATTTCTGTCTGTGAAAGGGCTCACCTGTGTCCATAGCATATTCTCCCTCGCAGATCAAAATGCAGCCCTTCCTTCATTCTCATTACATAAATCATTATATCAAGTGCAACTGGCCAGACCCTTAAGTGAGGAGGCAGCCCACAGACAGCCAATCAATCAATTAACCTCTATTCACAGCACACATGACAAGGCATACTGAGGTAGAGCAGAGGGATCTTTCCTTCATCAGAAGGACAACAGCTGCTTCAAGTGCACCTAGTAGTGTACATCCAAATTTTGCCCAGTAGCACAAGGGGACAAACACACAAGTTTTGCCCAGTAGTACAAGGGGACAAAGCAAATGGCCACAGGTCATAGAAAATGAGATGAAAGGCTATGCCTTTCCCAGACTGCCAATCCCTTTTCCACATCTTGCAAATTTATTTGATTCCTGTCTACTCCCTCTTTCCTTCACCTGTTCTGCAAATCTATGTCCCAGGCCTATAAACATTCAGACTCTCCTATTTTGGTGTGCTATGTTGGCTGGAAAGTTCCTCACATTCTCATAGATTAAACACAAAGACTGAGCATCAAGGTTTCTTGTAAATCAATGCGTTAAGTGGCTAGTAACCAGAGGAGGCAGGGATGGTGTTGTTGGTGTTGCCTGTCCATTTCTTTACTTCTCTTAGTTTTGTTGGTCTGTGAGCCGTCTCTCTCTAGAGTCACACAGTGCATTTTTATACCTCAGCAGCTCTGTGAAACCTTTGTGTTGAATTCATGCTTTGCTTCTGTGGCTGAAGCCTATCACTACCTGTTCATATCTTTATCTCATGCAACAGAAGACTTGCAAAGCCATCAAGTCAGAACTTCTGACATAAAATCAAAGCCTTACTTACTTCCTCACAGCAAATAACTATGTTTTTCTGTAGATTTTGAATATGCAGAGACAGAGCAACATCATAGAGCTAGTTGGTAGCTTCAGCAGTCTCTCTGCTCCTCTTGCTTTGGCTTCTCTTTGTCAAACATTCCAGAAGAATGCATCAGAGCTGTGTACAGGCATGCACAGCAGATGTCATCTGCTTCAGATGTGCAGGGTTAGGTATCTCCCAAAGCCACAGGTTGGATTCTTTGCTACTCTCAGGGAAAAAGTAGCGATGGCTATTTCAGATGTTACTTCACTGTAGTCCATTTCAGTTTCTTTCAAGAATCGCACCTTGTCACGGAGATGAAGCAAAGTGTGACTCTCCCCATCATCCTTTCAAGACAACCCTGTAAGCATCGATCCCACAGCCAGTTTTGCTACATCTGCCCATCGTGACCTTACCCAGAAGCAGGAACGAGGACACAACATTTTGGATGGACAATACAAGTAGGTAAGACAGAGGTCAAGGTGGCTGTGAAAAGAGACCTGATGAGTGATTAACCAAAAGGTTGCAGAATACAAGATAGTGCTTAGTCAGGCCTGAAGCTGTATATTCAAAATTGACCTGTCAAAGCAAATTGTTCCAGCACAGTCCAGAAGAATGAGTTTATACAAAAGAACAAGTGACTGTATCTCTGGGGATCACCATATTTCTAACAATGTTCTTGGAGCCTTGAAGCTGAGTTTAGGGAGCAGCTACACCATAGCCTTACTGCAAGCAAATCTTCATTCTACAATGGCTCAGACAAAGATATGGTTTGTGCCTCCATCCATCAAATACATGATGCGTTAACAAATGCAGCAAGATCCCCATAACCAGCTTTCCTGAGCCCCGGCCAGCCACATGGACATTCGCAAATGTTATCAGCCATTTCCCAGGCACTGGCTAAGCTGTGAAACTGTTGGTGTAAATGATACCAGAAACAAATGCACAAAAAAGACTGTAGAATGGGGTACTGTGGTTGGGAAAGCCATTATTCTCAGCCTGGAATCTGCCATTGCAAATAATTCTCCAGCCACCAGAGCCTTCAAACCAGAATGAGCTGTCTGTCAAAAAGACAGGAACAGTTCAATTCATTCAGCCTCATTCAATTACAAACTACAGAGCTGAACTGGAGGAAGTTTTACAGTCTGTCGTCCTGCAGTTGCAAAGGCCCCTCCTGGTCTTAAAATTCTGTGAGTGTTTGAAATGTTCAGGAAGGTAATGAAATCAAAGACGGATTCTGCATAACCATGTGCTGAAGGAAAACTGAATCATTACAAATGTACAAGTGCACTGGGAGATTCCCTGTTTTAAAGGATTCAGGCTCACTAGCAGGCCAGAGAAGTAAAAGAAATTGAGCTTGTAAAGCAAATGAGATGTAAAAGAAATTGCTGAAATTGCTGAAAATACATTTTTGGACTAGTCTGTTATACATATATAAACCATGTTTCTCCTGGTAAAAGGAAAGCAAACATCCTCCAGAGACTGCAACTGCAAATTGGGTGGGATTTTTGAAAGCACTTAAGGGACTGTGAAACCCCATTTCCACTTACTTTCAGGTGTGTTTGAAAATCTCCACATTTGTGTCCCACCCTTCCTTTCCATGCTATCATTTGCCATCCCAGAATAGAGCTCTGAGTACAAGAGTGCAATGCATTTTGAAGGAGGATTTCAATAAAAGAGTTCAGGCAGCATATGTATTGAAAATGGCAATAACATTGCCTTCTTCAGCTGAGTAACTCTAACACAAGGACTACCACCAGTAAAATGAACATAGTAATATCTGGCAGAGTCTAGCAGCTCAGCTTTGAGCAAGTATCACACAAAAAGCTAATTCAACAGCAATGTTTCTAATTTATCTTGTAGCCAGTTACTACCAGGGCATCAGTAAGATGTAAAATTTCAGTTCATGACACTCACAAGAAATTTCACACATGAGATAGCAAGATAAAATGGTACTCAATTAAGCTTTTTGCATAGATTGCACACATGGCATTTAAGCAATGCCTACACAACTAGATTTCTGAAAATTTCTGTCATGTGTTATACACATGTGTATTGTATATGTGTAGAAAATTCACTCAACAAAAAAGTTGCACAGCAGATTTTAATGAGCAAACACATGAAAGAAACCAGGAAAATAAATGTTCATTGAAAAGCAACTTCTCCATGCAAACATCAACGTGAGGAAGCTGCAGGAACAGATAAATCAATTCGTAAGTTAAAGCAAATCAGATGTAGATGCTGTGAAAGCAAGACACCTCTGAAAGACAATACAATACTTTTTCATTGAATATGAGCTACAGGCAAATATGTCAACCTTATTTCCTTGCCTCATCTAGGAAAAAGCGCACGAATCAAGAAACAAAATTTTCCCTAATGATTTTTCATGTTTGAGCTAAAATCAGTGAACAGAGGAATGCCTCATGGCCTTACAGAAAATCTGAATTTTACTGTGTTTGAGACTGAAATCAATTTGTATCCTAGAGATTTCCTGCATACAAAATATCTCTAACAATTGCTTTCCAACCAGCAGATTTCTATTTTCCAGTTAAAAGTCATCTCACTTGTAATCTTGAAGAAAAATCTGCTTTCCACATAATGAATATAATTCAGTGCTCCGTATTCTAGTATGTACGTCAGGAAGCCAGCCTTCTTCAGCTCCCTCTCTTAGATCAGGCAGAAAAGGCTCAGACTCCAGTCTGTGGAATTACTTCACTTCTGGTCAGGACGAACATTCACTCCAGTGTTGGTTTCAGCCATCAGAATCTGATGAGAATTGCAGCTGTAGAATATTAAATCTCTACTAGCTGCATGCCAGTGCTTGCCAGACCCCACTTAGCATTCCTGGAGACTTCTCAGTGTTCTGGGCAGCTGAGCAGAGCAGGAGCAGTCCCACTGGGGACCAAGACCATGAGGATGGGCAGAACTCAAAGCAGTCAAGACACAGTTCTTCGATGCACAGCTTCAGTGGTCTCATATCAAACTATTTCAATGCAAAAAGTTTGGGTTTCAGTTGCCTGATTAAGGATGAAGCAGGGGAAACACCACAGCTTTCTTTTTGTGAAGTAAGATTACTTTAGAAAAGTCTCTTTGTCAAGAAACCAGTTTTACATTTACCTTACCGTACAACTGTTGCATGCTTGAAGGTCTCATCTTACCATATCTGACTGGAATAGAGTTAATATTCTTCCTAGTATCTGGTGTGGTGTAGTATTTTGAATTTAGGATGAGAATAATGTTGATAACACACTGAGCAGTGCTTACTAACAGCCACCCTGCCAGCATGGAGGCTGGGGATGCACAAGGAGGTGGGTGGGAGCACAGCCAGGACAGCTGACGCTACTGTCCAAAGGGACGTCCCATAACACAATGGCATTGTGCTGAACAATAAAACAAAGGGGCATTGGCTGATGGGGCTGCTGTTTCTTCAGGACTGAGTGGGGATCATTTGACTGGTGGTAAGCAATTACATGGCGTATCACTTGCTTTGTTAATTCTTTTTGTTGTTACTGTTTTTCTTTTTTTTTTCTCTCCTTCCTCCTCTCATTTTATTTTTTCTTTTGTATTAAACTGTCTTAACACCAACCCACGAGCTCTTGCACTTTACATTTTTCTCCCACATTCCACTGGTCAGGGGGGGGTTATCTTCCTGCCAGGTTAAACCATGGTGCTGACGTTGTGCATACATCCACTGACCACTACTCCAGTCTTCAGAGGGGGATTGTGGAGCTCTTTTCACTAGGAAACATTTTTCAAGAAAAGGTTAAAGAAGATTTTGTACTGATTTTTATCAGCTACAAGTGTAACTGTGCGATCATTTGCCAGAATGAGAAAATGTTTTACACAAGCAAGAATGGTATAATCAAATTTCAGGCAATTTCACCTGCCACATTTCTTCCTTTAAGAAGAGAAGTGCTTGTTAAATCAACAACAAGAAATACCATAGTGCTTGTTGGACATGCTAAATTGATGGCATTATCATTCCTTAACTTTGAGGCTACATGTTTTGTATTTTATAGCATATTTCACTTATTTTACCAATTTTTGACTGCTGTAAAACATTTTGAATTTCCTTGGCGCTACTGAAAGAAGACAAAAAGAACAGAGAAGGACTGAGAAAATTAAAAGTTATCCCTTTCTGTTTTGCTATTTCTTCTTAAATAAGAATGAAAAATGTTCCCATTCCAGATGTTGAGTGGAAACTGAGACTTTATGTCAACTTATTCAATTTCTCCATCTAAATCATGTATTTCACTCAAACACAGCAGCTACCAGAAAACTTACTGAAGTGATTTCCTAATAAAAATCTCATCATGTATCACTTAAAAAGAAAAAGTACACATTTTCTAATACACCTGTTTCCATCTTCCTCTTGCCTAGTGTTTCAAGACTGCAAAATTTTTGTTCCTTTTCTCTATGAATTATTGTTAAATCCCACAGAACTTTTGGGTAGGGATAAAACGGTATCTAGGACACAGCCTGGTTAAGCAAGTGTAAGGGTGCTGTAAAGCATGATTTTGAAGTGGACTTATTCTGCTTAGACCTAGCATGGATTTCACACAGCAAATGAACAGCTACTAACAGAACATTGTTACTTATCATTTATTGTTTCTATCAAAATAACAAGAGAAAAAGGTTCTTCTCATTTGGTTGCATCATGCTTGGTAGCCTGCTGAGATCTGCCCAAGAGCATCATTATTCCCTGAACATGAATGCTTTCATGGCAGTTTGCAAATTTGCTTCTTACAGCTTATTTGAGGAGCAGCTTTTACTATATTTACAGGTGAGCAAACTGAAACACACCTGCAAAAAGTTCACATTTTTTTTTGCAAAGATGATTCCAAAGCATGAGCAAATAAAGACAGGATGAGGAAACAGTTTGTACTGTGGTTTGTCCAGATAGATCAAGTCAAATACAGCCTGGACAGTTAGTTACAAAACAAGAGAGGCAGAATTAAGTGGCTCCTGTTAGACACTGTTATGAGACATATGCAGTTCTAAGTTGCTGTTTCAGCAGACAAAAGCAGCTATGTCCCAAGAATAAAAAATGAGTGTGTTTACTCTAGGCATTTGTGTTGGTCTTGAACCACAACAATTTCCTAGCTTTATTAAGATCAAGGAAATGGCTAACATGAAAAATGCCAGCTCTGAGGGGAAGACCGGGATCTCTGTCCTTGCTTTATGGATGCTGGGACTTCATTCTTCATGAACTGCCCCAAGAGAGAACAGAGAATACCCCCTACTGAGTTGTGAACTTTTTTTTTTTTAAAAAAGACATCTTGACAACACAAGAAAATCTGTACTAAGAGGCCACACACATCAGCCCTTCATGAAATCTCCTCAAACACTTCATTAACATGGGATGAACTGCCATAGGACAAATTATGTATGTGCCTCTGAAATAATGTTGTCTCTCTGATTAAAGATCACGACTTACCTCTTGCTGTACTCCTTTTTACATCTAGCTCTGCATATCTGTGTAGACTATGTATGTAATGTCATCAGTGAAAAGCTGGGTCCGATGGAGAGACCACTGAAATGCAAGGTAGGAGATGAAGCAATTCTGCATCCCTCGGAAAGCTCTGTATCTCTAGACCCCAAGTCATGTATATGTAATAGGAGAATGTAACAGAACAGGAAAAGAATTTTAAGACTTTTGGGTCACTAATACAAAGGCAATCACAGTAATAACACACTGAATAGGAACTGCTTGGTCAACTTCTACTTTCTGTCAAGTAATTAAATGCACAAAAATACACAGACTCTATCACCAAACATTTCTGCCAAGGTTTTTAAGAAACATCATTGCCTTCATCCTTATTAAGATGGAAAATCAAAGAGGAATAGGATTACTTATATAATTTTCTTATTTGGGGTTGTGAGCAAAACAAATCTGATCAAACTCAATACAGTGCTAGGAAATACTGTAAACAAGCAAATCATGCGTGTAAAAGAAACCTGACCACATATAATCCATCAAGATTATTTACAATCTCTTCCAGAAATATTTTATAAGGTCCCCTTTACAGTCCCCATCCAATACATTCAATAATGCAAAAATCCAAAACTAAAGAGGATTATTTGGAATTTAACTTTCAAATTCCCTGTAAATGAGTACTTTTAAAAGTTGTCCTCATGGAGCTATGGAACACTGAATAATAAACACAGCATTTTCTTCAACATTAGGTAACAAAAAAGTCATTTTGAAAATATAGATCTACAGGAAACAAAGTATTTTGAAACTAATTTGTCTCTTGCCAAAATCAAAGGTAACTTTCTTACTCCAAAAGTGCATGCCATTTTAAAAGAAACACGATAAAGTTAATACTTCTTTGCTTTGCTTTAATCTTTGTTGACTTTGTGAAGTAGATTTATTTTAAAATATCTGCTTTCTTCCCTTTTAAATATGAATGGGCACCCCAAGATGAAATAAGGTAAGAGATTTCAAGCTCATCTGAGATTCTGGAAATGCACACAATGAACTCTCATTAACTTCTACAGACATGTTCCTTCTGTCTGAGTTTGTGGGCATCAGGTACTGAAACCATCTCAAGCAGGTCCCTGCATGTGTTAAACCCTCCATTTACACAACATTTCTTGTCAGTTCAGACTTCATTCTCACAGCTGGAAGCTGCTTTCTGTTCTAGCACCATAGAAATCTGGAGTTTGCCACAACACACAGAATGCATAATAATATGTTTCAACTATTGTTAACACTTCCCTAGTCTTTTCCTCTAGTACTGCTAAACTGCTGTATCTAAGGAGTGTGTTAAGGGATATAGAAAACATTTAAGACAATACTATCTATTACTTTGTAAAATAATTATTATTCTCTGAGCTATCTTTCCAATATGCTAATGTTCATAGGAAAAACACGGGAAAAGGATGTGTGTAATTTGTCATCATACAATGTTCAGAAAATGAGGCTGCAAGACAATATTTGCTCACAGCGTGGGAGGCTGAGACCCAGAAGTGATGAGAGACTTGGAGAAAGGGAGATTGAAGTAGTTTCCCTCTCAGAGCACAAGAGATTGAGGCTGTGTGATTTATGACTGAATTGTGGAAAAGGGTGACCCTTGCACTGAAGAGCTCAGTCAGTTTCCTGCTGGTGGGTACCTCCATTAACGTCCACAGCTCAAGTATGAGAGTCTGAGGGAAGTTACACTTTTCACTAAAAAAAAATCTGAAAATGTATGATACAACCACCCCAGCTTCCTGGCTCACTAGGCTTTAACTTCCCCAAGGTGAAAAGTCTGTAAGATATTGGGAAGTAGGAAAACCAAGAGGTCTTTGCCTTTGTCTTTGAGCTTTCCCAATACCATGCCATCATGATTATTTCCTTCATGAATATCAGATGTGTCCCAGGAAAACATAGAAAGCTAAAACTGGAGAAAACTTGATATCATAGCCTTCATATATATTTTTTTAAATGCCCCACTCTAAATCTAAGTTGTACCAACAACAAGCTGGAGTGTTATCAACCCAAGCTGTACTGTTCTCAGCCTACCCAGCTGTAAACGTCTGACTATTTGTTCCTTACTGATATTCTATTATATTAGTATAATAAAGGTCAACTTTTCTAATATTTACTTTGTTATCACCTATGTACATCTTTTGACTTCTTTGTTTGCCTTCCTCCTGGTAAATAGGTATAGTATTCCCGTGGCACATAGCCCTTCCCTTGTGAAAGCACATTGTGCTCCCAAAGCAGGCATGCGGAGTACACCAGGACCTCAGCTTGTCCCAGAGGAGCTCAACCCATTCCACCACGCACCCCTCAGCCTCCCTCTGCAGCCATAAGATAATACATTCCTCATGATTTTTAAGTCCCAAACACATGCAATCATGGAGAGTTCGCTCCACTACAACACTTTTCTCTTTGCATAACGTGGGTCCACAGGTAGGTGTTTGTTTGATGGCACAAAGACTTCTGGGCTAGCACTGAACGACTCTGGGGAATGGAGAGAGATAAACCTGGTGTGTCTCAACTATACAATCTACAAGGAATGCTCGCTATCATGTACTATTCCACACCCAGCTTTCTTCTCTAAAGGAACTAGTTGGTTTGTTCCAAAAAAAAAAAAAAAAAAAAAAACCCTAACTCGAGAGTATGTTTACTTTACCTTTATATTCATTACCAGGAGACGGGAATCCAGTAAAGTAATGGATTACCAGGCTATCTGATAGTCAGTTATTATGCAAAATGTATGCCTGCAAGGAGGACATAACTGGTTCACATTTCATCAGGATAATTTTTTTAAAGTTTTGAGGGATTTTGGTCTTAAACCCAACAGTTGTAAAATTTCCCTACTAGCATCATCAGGTCAACATTCTGCTTCCAACATATTTTAGGGTAAACTGCAGAACTGTATTCAGGGGTGATGAGGGATGAGAAATAAGGAGTTATAATAACTGGAGACAAAAACTAAAGAAAATAATCCTCAGCTATACAACATAGAACGTTGTGTAAAATTAAAGAAAGTAAATTACTGCCAGTTCTGCACATTAGTATGATGAATTGTGGCTGGATTAGCTGCATTCATTCAAAATACTGAATCATCTAATCACAAGTTGAAAGAGGAAGTATTTTAAAAATCCCTAAATGGAGGCAGTACTTGAGATCAGTGTAATATTAATTAGATATGGATGATCCATTTCCAGAAAACTTAAAAAAAATCTTTTGAGTTCAAAGATCAGTTGATGATCCGAAAAACTTTATTAAGACTCTAAAACTTACTGCAAATTAGCATTTAATTTCAGCTGATGGATTGTGTCGATGCATTACTGGGATGCGGCCATTTAGTGGCAGAGGGATTAGGAAAAGACAACTAATTCTCATTGTGACACCCAGTTTTTCTGCATCAGGTAAACCAGATAGCAAGGCTGAGTGTGTGACTTCTACTGCCAGTTAGAACTGAATTGTCACATATTTGATGTTCTTCAGTTGCTAACAGAGCTCTTGTTACTTCTAAGAGAAAATATTTGCTTTATAAAAAGAGGAATTACTATTTATCAACCAATTGATGTTTCCTTCTTCAGTGGTCTGATTCAATAGCTCCCAGTGAGAGGGCAGGTTGTTTTGGTATGTCACAAGTTTTGGGCCAATCTTCGTGTCAGGAATGCTCATAAGGATATACCTAAGTGCTTGTTTTAAAGAACAATGCCTTTCTAAATCAGAATTTCCAAGAAGAGAACAGAGAGGTGCTAAGTGCTTCTGCAAACCCAACTGGCTGAGCTTGGGCTCAGCAAAGTCCCAAGCACATGTCTAGCTCCGAGCCTGTTCAGCAGTCAGATCCCATCCATTTAAAGACAGTGGCAGAAAAAGGGTAGACTTCATTATGTGTTAACAACAGTCAGGAATATGGGTAAGAGTCTCACTCAATCATAGCCTTAATAAGGTGTCTAATTAGTCTTTGGATGATCCTAGGGCAAAAAAAAAGCATTAGTGGCATGTTGTCTTTCCCCTTTTCACCTGGTCCAGAAGCACCACAAGAAATTCTACTGTGGTGTCAAGCAGAGTTATTTTGATAGAGTACATTGACTTCAGATTAAGACACATCCACACATTTAAGGAGTCACGTCTGCAGAAGGCTTGGTCCTGTCCTATTCACTGTTCCAGGAGAAACACCCACAGCTCCTCATGTCCTGTCCCACCACAGCAATCTTACTCATCCCTTTTCACATGCATAGCTGCAAGCACAGACACAGAGCAGAGCAGGTCCCTCTCCATCAGGGCAAAGGCACCACTTGGTGAAGCATGGCTGGTGAATAGAGCAGCTATTTTGTTTCTGCTTTTCCATGTAAGGTAGCTCTGTGGGAGCTAAGTGACTTCAAAAAATCTGGTCCTATCTTTCATTCTCACTTCACTGGGAATGACACTCCACCTTGAGAAGGAATAAACAATTTGTCATTAAAAAAAAAAAAATCTGTGTCCCAGTTAACCTTCTTGTGAGACAAATGTTTAGACATGCAGGTGGCTCAGAATTCTCAAATGCACTCCATATACACCATGAAGTATCCCCTAGTTATGGATTCTTAAGGCCTTTTTTTTATACTTTTATTAGATCTATCCCATCTCCCTTTATGTCTGCTAGAAGCTGTCATATTTGGTGTTGCTCTGATGTTCCGTCAAACTTTCATAAAATAAATCTCATTTTGATGATGACTGTAAGATCATGCTTTAGACCAGAGATCTCTTAGTACTCTGTCTTCAATAAAAAGCGGTAGAAGTGGAACTAGTAATTTAGTTTCTTTAAAAGACATGTATTTTCATGCACATTAAATCCATCTGTTTCTGAAATGTATGCCCTTCTTCAGTATGTAATTTGATAAAACCCAAAAGAAAGCCTTGGAGCTTCAAACTTGAATCAGAGCAAGGGAGAGAGAGTGAACAAAACCAAGAGGATAACATGGTTGGGGACTTTACAGAAGAAAAAACAAAAAGATGCTGTATTTTTAGAAATCAAAAAACATTAGCAAACCACTCAGAGGATCTTGAGCATAAAGTCTCCATGCATTTTTAAACTTCTAGGAAAAAAGAAATTAATCGCATAGGCCTGCACTTCAGACACTATTGCTGCAATCAGAAGGAGTTGTAGATCTGTATTAGTGAAGATCTAGGACACTTAGAATTCACTGAGACTTCAGCTCTCTGCTTTAGGTATGAAGTGTTCATTCCTTTGCTACGGCTGCTATTTTTGCTTCATCTTTACCTTGGGGAACTTTTATTTCAATGCACTTCAGAAATACAACATGCATTTCCGAAGCTTTCAGATCTCAATAGTGACTTTACACACTCAGGAGCGTCATCAGACATGAATACATGGAGACCCGTATGACATTGCCATGCTGAGCGTCAGGATCCCACATCACTTGGACAGGAAAGATTCAAACACTCTCACTTTCTGAGATCATGACCACAATGGGACTAGGCAGGACTGAGTTAAAGAGAGACAGTTGCTGTAAGTTATTCCACAGATGCAAACAACTAGAGCCCAAAATGGTTCAATTAAAGTACAGAAGCCTAAACTTCACTTTAAGGATTGACTTTACTTCATGGACGTTTCTTCTGGTCTTTTCAGCAGAAAATGTAAGCTCTGTACACAAAATAACAAAATCCTCAAAGTACACCAAACAGGAGCCTATAATTCACAATTTATATTTCTTGGAAGTTATGCTGTGGTTTCATAACTTTTCCATACATGGGACCACAATTAGGTCTAAAAATAAAAGCTACAACATAATTTTTGAACCACACATTTTCTTTGTAGCTGAGAAAATAAATAACTCTCCTTACTTCTACTTGTTTCACGTGTAAGTAACTCCAAAGATACCCTTAAGTTTCATTCAAATGGCTTGTTTGTCCACTCTTGTGCTAAAACATGCTGGGAGCCAAGATGAATCTAAGCATCTGGGTACTGGTATATATATGCTAGGACCTCATGGTGTAAGCCCTTGGCATTCTGCTCCCTGCAGCTGCTGTTTGTTTTGTACTCTTGTGCAGCTTGATGCTCCTTCGCTTTTCTCACTTGCCCTTTCCACAAGGAACACATCTTCTTGCTCTAGAGATCCTTTCAAAGCTTGTGCATCACACTCAGTGGCATCCCTCAGAAGGGATCCTCCTGCTCCCACCACAACGCTTGGGCTCTTGAGATTGTTTTGGCTAGCACCTGACTGCTTGCAGGTCAGGTACATGGGCAAGAAAAACTTCTTGCAGGGAAACAAATTAGGAGATGAAGTGATGTAACTGGATCTTGAGAAGATTGGCATTGATTTACTTTGACAAAAAGCTCTCCTAACACCACTCTAGTCACAGAGGAAACTTAAAAGGGCAATTGTCACACATGGCCCAGCGGGAGGATCTACATTTAAAGTTCTACCGCCACAGCTGTATCAGTGGGACTGGGAAAATAGAACAGGACTTTTGCTTAAACAGTCACGTTAGAAAAAATACTTGAATAAATGACAATTAAAATACGTCCTTCACAGATGACAAAGTATTCTGTCTCCTTGATTGGGTTAATCATACTGCCCCATGTTCTATTGTCCTAGCATGGTTTGATCACATGTAGCACAAGCAAGTCCTCACTGCAAGTGAGAGCCAGGTCTTCCGGCCTACGCTGCACACAGATGTTGTCTCCAGGAAGAGCAGAGGTTGTTCGCAGTTCAGTAACATGCACCTCTCTGCAGGTTCTTTAGAAGACAAAATTTTCATCTGACCTTTTATACATAAAGGGTGGCATTCCTGTGGGTGTTCCCTGTTAGTCACTTTAACACATTTCCCACACACTCTGCAATGCAATTGAACCCTTGTTGAAGCCTGGAGATGGATAGAGTAAGGAATCACCAGGACACCATCATCATTTCCATGACAACAGACTGTAGTACCGCAAACAGAAAGGTCTGCAAAATTGCAAGATTGGATTTCCCAGAAAAGGCCTACAAATGCAGCAAAAAAACTCACACCTGTCCCTAGCAAAGGCAGTGGGAGAAATAATTCACTCCTCCTATAATTCTTCTAAGGCATATTGGATGGCTGAACAACATAAATAAGCCATTTTATGTCACGTTTCCATTTCCATTGCATTTGGTTTATACCTGATGCTTCCCTGATGCCATTGAACTGCTTGACTCTAGACAATGTGTGGAAGAAATTATTTAAAACTGTTTTTTCTCATGAAAATGTGTCCTTTCCTGTCCTCTTCTTACATCCATCCTCAGAAGAAAGGGTATGTGAGAAATTTCCTCTCCAATGCTAAGCATAAATGTCAGAAGCAAGAAAACAAAGATTTGTCATACTGAAAGGTATGCTTTTGTCTATATGGTAACCAATGTAAGCAAGGCAGTGGGGGAATAGGGTAAAAAAATAAATCACACATTACATCAGCCAGTGACAAACTAACATTCCCCTTACTTCTCTCCCTTCTAAAAGTTTATACCCATGAAGACACACACATCATGTAAATCATACTTGCTAACATTTAAAAACCCACACTGTTTCCTTTGGTCAATTCATTTGGAAGATATATTTCTGATAGACTGACTTACATTGAGATGGTTGTTGTTGGCAAAGGATAACAGGAGAACATCATTGGGTTGCAACGAATCCAACCAAAATTTTTAATGTTACCACAAACTCAAAGCAAATGAAGGCAGGTCATTTCACAGGAGCTTAGCAGCTGGTGCTCAACAGTGCTTTTACCCAAAAGAAAAGATAACTGAAGCCTTTTCGTCAAGACGCAAAAACTGGACCTCTGAAAGGGCCAACCCAAACATACCATCAAAAGAATCTACAGTCTGCTCCACTCTTGAAAATCCTGTTTGTAGATAGTGAAATTTCAGTTGCATAAAATTAGCACTTACAATACTGGTGTTTTAAAATATATGTGTTACCTTCAAGTAATGTGGAAGATTCCTTTAAAATTACTGCAGATCTGTTGCTTGTATCATAGAATAATAGGATGGTTTTGCTTGGAAGGGATCTTCAAAGATCATCTGTAGGACGAACATTTATTACATAGGCATTTCCAGCTTGGCTATAAAAAAAGTTAATTGCTTAACCCATGCAGAGAGAAGAGTATTTCAGAGAATGTCATTGTAAAATCTGCTGTTAATGCAAATATTTGAAAAGTAATCCTATATCAACTGTTGATTATAACTCAAGCTCACTTCCAGTTAAGTATCACTGACCACTGCATCAGTAGAGGAAATAAGTACTCAGCCTTGTCTTTTGGAAACTGAATGGGAGTGGAGTCCTCTGAAAAAAACCTAGTTAATCAGAGAAGAAGCTACAGAAGAATGTGTTTTGGGGCTAGAAATCTACAGTGAGAAGAGGCAGGTTATTTCCTGGTGATATTTCCTGAGGAGCGCCGCGAACAGGACGCGCNCAAAAAGGATCAGATCAAATACGTGGGCGTAGAAGGCATGAGAGCTCCTGTCCAGGGAACAGCTAGCACTGCATTCTGAACTTCTCTTCAAGGAGTCATCATGAAACACTGCTCTTCAAGAAAAAGTGAAGGACAGCAAATTCCTCTTACTATGTTAGAATTTTAATCTCAAAGCCAAGATCAGTGTAGGTAATATATTTTGCATTTATTTCTGCTAGAGCAAAACAAATTTGGCAGCTTGGATCTTTGTGGTGACAGAGTACGTACTGATTATAATGCATTGATGATTTTCTCATGCATTGTAGGACTGTCTAAAAATGCTGTCATCTACGATTTTATCAAATTAAGTTTCAGTGAGTCTCTCTTTCCAAGTCCCTAGTTCTGGAGTCTCTGAGAGAAGTATCCATTCCCAGAAAGTACAAGTCCTCCTGGTTACAGATCAAGTCTCAGCTCTGAGTTTAGCCAAAGCTTCAAAGAACCACTTTTTCTCCTTTCCCAAAGCCACCCTTCTCCAGTCCTCAGACAGATGGTCACCCAGAGCTTATTCTTCTCTCCTCCTGCAGAGAAAAGAAATGATGAGACAGAAAGTAAACGCTTCATCTTTCATCATTTCACTTTCCATGAGTGAAATGGGCGCATTTTGTAAGTTCTCCAGGGGAAAAACCATCTTGGGCCTACCTAAAGTATCCTGAATTCTTTTATCTTCACTTCAGCCTCCCACTGCTACTGCAAGCTAGATCACTTTGCCCCAATTATCTCAGAATGCAACACTTACCCTTCTACTTTCATTCCCAGTGGAAAAAAAAGAAGAGGGAGAGGAGAGGAGAGGAGAGGAGAGGAGAGGAGACTCTATAGCAGTCCATATGAGAATTTATACAGAGTCCAGATTTCTTCTGCTGAGTGGGGAAATCTGTACAGTGGAAGTCCACCNAAGCTTGACAAGTGTTCTGTTTCATTCAGCCTCTAATCGAAGTTGGCTATACATTTCAAATATGCAAATATAGGCAGAGGCTTGCTTGCATTTGTATCTTTTCTTAACTCTGAAAGAATAAACTTTTTCCAAGCACGCAAAATAATTCAAACCATATGATTCCTTTCTTCTCTTTGCCAGAAGTGTAACCCCTTCCCACCCTCTCACAGAGAAAAGGAAAAAAATAGACCTAAAACAAAACAGGCCACGGTTCCTCTATCTGTATCCATTGAGCATTTCTGATCATCTAGGGCTGCTGCTTTTAAACTTTCCCATCACAATCATTTTCTCTGTACGCCCAAATTGGTTGCAAATTTTTTCCACATCGCTTTCATGATGTGAAAGCACACGGATGTGCTTTCCTAGAACTGCCTGCAAAGCAACATGCCAGGAAGTTACAACTCCAGTGCTCCCTCTACACATATAAAATCTCCTCCTTGGCAATCACATCTTACAAGGATAGGCAGATTCAAACACGGAACAGCCATCACTGTTAGTAGCGATGATTCCCAGGGAAAAGTCTCTTTCCACAATGCCACAAGCATCCTCTGTGAGCAAGTGGGATCACAGATCCCGCTTGCAACAAATGGGACATGTGGAGAACCTCAACAGAAGAGAAAAAGTTTTACATCATAGAAAACATCACCCCTGGGGTTGATATATGGGCATGGGAACCCTTTTCAAGTGAAGGATTTAAAGCCTCATATTTATGAGAAAGTGTTACATTGCTTTGAAAATATTCTGTCTTAAAATCCAGCTAGGAAAAACTCACATTCAGCAGTGTTATTTGCTCTTCCAGGGTTGCAGCAATAAACTCTCACAAGTGTGCCATTTAGCACAGTGCGCTCAGTGCTCGCCCCCTAAGGAGCACAGCACCCAGGCACTTCCATGCCCGTGTCCTCACAGAGGCTTAACCTGCCAGCTCTCTGGAATTCATTTTTCCTCCAAATGGGCCCTTGTTAAGGGAACCATAAAACCTCCAAGGCAGGGACCACCTTTTCATCTGCATTTCTACAGAACCTAATACAATACAGATTTTCGTTGTCAGCTAACTTTGTGATTGCAAAATAAAAATGTCCAGAACTTGGATCATAAAGAAGACCCAACCTCCTTGAAATGCAATTGGTGGTAAAATGTTAAAGGTTATTGATGTTGAAAAGATGCAGGTGTTGAAACACAGTCTTCTTCCCTTCCTGAGAAGTGCCAAACTACCATTGAGTGCTGATAAAAATAATTGTTCACACACATAATGCATTCATTGTTTTTAGCACTGAACGGTGTGCTTGTACTGGCTTTACAGGAATGCTGGGAGGGTAACAGCACTAAAGATCACACAGTGTTCAGATATCACAATAAAGAGGGCCTTGGAGACGTGTCAGAAAGACAGAGGGTTGCTCAGTATGCTGTACATCATGCATGAAATCAGAGGATTGGGCTGTCACAACGAATCAGAGATGCTCCCCCTCCTCCCGGCTCCTTCTAAGGCTGCACGCTGTCAACCTGAGATACAAAAGCTGGAGATGAAAACTCAGTTCTCTCCCAGGAGGGGAAACACCACGCAGCCATTCCTCCAAGCACAGATCTGCTCTCAGCACCTGCTGCCCTGCGTAGCTCTTGGCAGGCAGTAGGGTGAAAGAAAGGAAAATCAGAAACGAAAAACCATTGGAATCAGTGAGCCAATTAATCACCAAACACTTTCTCTGGTTCTGTGGTGCCATGTGTTCTCCCACCACCACCCTTTCTCCTTGAAGCACTTTGTAAAATAATTTAATTAAGAGATGACAGGGTCTTTGAATTAAGCCAAGTCAAATAAAGATGATATGGGCTCTGTTTTAAACTTTGAATAGTTTACAGGAAATGTTGAAAAAAAAGAAGAAAGAAAAGCAAGGAACAAAAAAAATAGTGAATTCAGTGTAATAGCAGCAGTACTCACCTGCTAAAGACCATGCCCTGTACCACGGCAGTAATATTAAGGAATTCTTCCTAAACTCCCAAACCTGCAATTTCAAATGTCACATTTTCAGATCAAGACAATACCCTGAAATAAGTTTTCCACCACCAATGATAAGCATCAGATCAAGACTGCTTTGCTGGGCCCTAAGGTCCTCGCCCTAAGACGCAGGTACAGCAAAGCAGCTGCAGCATCAGCTTCCCTGTGATGTCTGTGGATCCCAGGCACTTGGCAGTGAATAAACTGGGTGAAAGAGAACAGAAGCAATAGGTCTTCATTTGAAACTATTATGTAGAGGCAGGATAATCGGAAACTGCATCCGGGAGCCCAGGATCAAGACCTTGGCTGCTGCTGACCTTAATTTCTTCCCCTTCTTCATGTCTCCCTTTCCTTTCTAGTCTTTCCTATTTGTCTGTTCAGATAAAGCTCTACACAGAAAGGATTGTCCCATATATTTACAATTTACCATATCATGGCTGCAAGTCTGCTTTGCCCTTCTTTCAGTTTAAGGATAAAAAGTTGAATTTGTGGTATAACCAAAGGGGATCCTATGGACCTCAGATATCTCAGCTCACTCACAAGTACCCCTGTTCATTTAAAGAGTCTACACAATACATTTAACCTGCAGTATGAACACTTCTAAATTAACAACCTGAAGGTTCGAGTTACTGTTATTTTATTTTTTTTGCTTCAAAGGCACAGGGCCTGATCCATATGCACAGTTGTACAGGAGATGTAATAAACTGAGACTTACATTCACAGCTGAGCAAGACAGCAGGATCTAAGTGTATCCACACCGCTGCTACAGCAAAGCTATGCTGCTCTGCTTGTGAGCTCTGCTCTGAGCCAGCTGCAAACAATGGAAGTACATATCTGCATGGACTTCACAGCACGTGCAAGAGCAGAGACTTGATAATTTGTTTCAGGTTTAGCACAAAGCAGAGTGACTCTTCCAATCCCTATGAAACCTCTACCTGCAATTAACTGCAGGTATGCAACCTCATTGAAGAGGTCCATACTTCCTGCTCTTGTGCACAGATTTCCCCTACCACTACCTTTCAACAAAGCCTTTTATTTTATCTTTTGTTACACTTCCTTTTATTGTACAAAAATGCAGGTGCCAAGTCACATACACGTTTTCATTAAGGAAAGAGGGAAAATAAAAAAGGCTGAATTTGTTTTTAAAACCTCAAACAACAAAAAGAAACACAATAAGAGAAAATATTGGCAGGGATTTCTGAGAACTCTCATCTCTTGATGCAGAAGGTAGATTCCACAAACAGATATTCCCAAAATACTAGACAATAATCACACAAAATAAGAAAAACCCTCTGAACAAGAATAAATGTCTTTTTCTTAATAAACAAGTTGACTGGACACCTCCAAATCACCAGACAACAGAAGATGGGTACCACTCTGATTTACACCACAGTTACATCTGACAGCTTTAATATGTGATGATATATAGTATAATATAATAACCAGAACCCTGAGGCAGGTTGTGTGAACGTGGTGCAAAAGAATCCTTGCTTTCCAAATGAAGAAACAATTGGCAGAATCACGGATACAAAGAGACTCCTGCAACTCAAAAAAAGTAGTGCAAGCCAATGGATCTGGCACACAACCATGTAGCCAAGAGAGACTTCTCTAACAGTGCTGTAGAAAGCACACCCACATCAGTCACAGACAATAAGACAAGAATTCATTCTTGGACCTGTGTTTGGTAGCTAATAAAGAGCTCCACACCTGAGCCAACCACAAGACATGACAGGAGATGTCAGGATGCTCTGCTCATCCACAGAGCCTCTATTCTGGCATGAGCACATAGCTAAGCCCCCACTGTGGGTGGTTTTGCATGTGCAAAGTCAAGCCAGAGAGGAATGTGAGAGTGATTCAATCTGCATTGTCGTGGTTTGGGCAGGAGGCCAGTTTTTCCCTTTGTGTATTGCACTTCAAGACAGGTCCAGCCCGCTATGCTGTTTAAGCAAAAAATCCCAGGGTGAAGCTGACAGCACGTGCTAGTGCTTGTCTCTGATGCTGCTGCACTCTGCTGCGTGTGCCAGGAACATGAACCAGCTGAGAGCAGCAGCTGCAGCAGCGCATGTCCTAGCTTTGCAGCTCCCCCATCATGGCATGCGGGCCTGTCACACTTGAGTCCCTTGTGTCCAGCGTGGGGTGGCTCATCTCCTGTGGCAAATCCGCAGAAAAGATGCTGAGTTGAGCAAGTGCAGGACAGTTTGGGTCAGTACCCTGATCAGCTCAGGATTTCTCCTGGAGCTCACCGCCTCCACTGTTCTCCACCCAGACACCTGCACACCTCCAACATGGTGGGGTGGGCCTGCCGTCACCCAAACAACATCACTATTTCTCCAGGGTGAGCAGTCAGCACTGGGGCATTGAGCATCTCCCCTTGCTGGCAACAGGGATGCCAGTCACCTGGTGCAAAGGTACCGTGCCCTGCCACCACCCTGCTCCCAGCACCTCCAGCTTCACTTGGCTGTGACAAAGGGTCCTCACTCTGCAGTGTTGCATAGTGCATCTTGAGTCACCTTCCCACCTGTTGCCTTTCAGATGGCAGTTGATCTGCTCCAGGGGTATTTCCCGTCTTCGCATGGGGAAATGGCTGCAGCTGGCAGGACTGCTATCAGTGGCACCATCCTGGATTTGTCACTTATCACCAGCACATCTCTAAGGACCAATTAGCCCTTCATTGCCACTGTGCATTCACTGTCTCTTCCCTGAGCAGGGTTGTTGGATGTAAAGCCATGAATATAACCAAGTAACAGTTGTTCTGCACAGTTTTCACTGAGTTCAGGTGTTCTTGAGGAAAGGTTCACTGAAACAATAGCAACAGAGACAATCACCACAGCTCATGTGGAAGGTGCTCTCTTACTTGTAACTTGTAAACACTTCTAACCTGTAAACACTTCAAAATAAAGAAATGAAGGCTGAAAGCATAAAACAAGACTTGCTTGATATGAAGCTACGTTCATTTTCTCATGCAGTCTTCCTAGGCAGCAAAAAGACAATGAAAACATTTATTTAAGTGTTCAAGAATAGATTTTTTCCCTTCAGATTCTACAAATTCTCTTCAATTTAAGACTTTAGGAATTTAGTGACATTCCCTTCGCATTTCAATGGAGAATACATAAATGAGTATTTCTCTGTCATTCACTCCCCTTTGTCTTTCTGGGCATTACTGGGAAATGAAGGAAAACTGTAAAAATAAAAAGGAATTAAAGATGAAGAGGAAATAAACAATGAATAATTTCCCCAAAACTAATATATTTACCTCAAATTTGGAGGAAGGAAAGGGCATAAAATTTGGAGAGGATAATACAAACAAAAAAATTGCTGAGTAGCTTTTTCTGTGCTTTGGATAGCAATTTTTTTATTAGATGCATTCTATGTGTCCACTAAGAAAAAGAAATAACAGCTTTCAGTGACAATGTGCAAGTGAAGGAAATCTGGAGTTTATCAGCACAAAGAAATGCTATCAACACAGCTGAAGTAAAAGAGCATTCATGGCACATGAAGTGTATGAATAAATTAGGTTCCCAATATTCCTTGATTGTTAACATTTTAACTCTAGGATCCTTCTGAAAAACAAATCAGCAGAAATACTTCTAAATATCCTTCCAGAGAAGCATTTGCTGACGTGCTGTCTTTCTTATGGCTAGTTTTGCAAATCCCATTGATTCTCATTTGCTCAGAAAGGTTGGATGTTTTTCATCTAGGACTCAAAAAAAAAAAAGCAAGAGAATAAAATAGGAACAGCGTGAGGAACAGCCCTGGGATCCCAGAGCAACTTGGCGCATAGCTAAGATGATTAAAGAAGGAGAAAAAGCTGGTTAGAACTGTACTAAACTGCATTAGAACTGTACAGTCAGGGATGTGCTTCTTTTAGTGGTAAACTCAACAAATAAAAATCAACAAAACTTGGGTTTGAAGCAGACAATTGGAAATGTTTAAGCTGAAACGTTCATGTACCTCTCTCCATCTCCATTTTAACCCCATCGCCAAAGCCCATGAAGATTTGAGAGCTGATCAGGTCATTGTTTGATTTAAAGGATTTTGTTCTAATGGAGAACAGGACTTCTGGCAAAAGATACAGAACTGAGGTGGAGGAGGGTGGAACAAACAAACCTCCCACCCTTTACAGTAGCAGCTACAGCTTAAGTGGATGCAGGCAGTCTGAATAGAGATCATAATAACAAATCTGCAGTCCTGCATAAGGAGCATCAGTAACACACAGCAGCAGCGGCTGGGCAGGCCACCCAGCTCCCACCTTGCATCGTGTTAAACTGTAGGAATGGGGTGAGGAGAGGGAAGAAAAGGGAAGCAATGAATTAAAATCATGAAACACATGAGATTCATAACACAGAGAACTTGAAGTGAGTTCTCCAGTGACGTCATATCAGCATCACTTTACTGTGGCTGGCTGTTTCTCCCTAGTCCACCTAAGTCTGCAGGCACACAGAAATGCATCCAGCTGCAATAAGGGGCCCTTGTTTGCAAACAACATTTTCTGGAAAAATGTTTTTGTTTTGTTTAGTTTTGATGGGGAAAAAAGGCAAAACAAAATGGAAGTTAAAAATGGTATTTATGTTCTGCTTTCAAGTCTCCTCCTATTTGACTAAGCCTGTTCTGGTCCCTTCCAGCATGGCTGTGACTTTTGCCAGTCCATTCAGTTGTATCTAAATTTCTCTGAAAGTGTAAAGAGAGTAAGGAAACCGATGTGGTTAAACAGAAAAATAAAGACAATTACAGAATTAAGAATTCAAGAAGCTGAGGCTGCTCCCAGAAAAGACATGTAAAAGCAACACTAACTGTGGCAACAAATGCAAAACTGTAGGTGAAAAAGAGGAGAAACTAGCAAAAGGACTCTGGATATTTGCTTATCAAAGCTTTTTCTACATCACGAGGAGCAAAAATCTCAGCAGTCAATAGGTCCAGCTAAAAAACAGAGTGTGGGAGAAGGGCTGAGAGCAAACAAGAATGTTGCAAGGAGGTTAATGAGTGCTGTTCACTGTCAGGAAGTGCAAACACTGAGGTGATGCCCTCACTGGAACTCTCTCTTTAAGAAGGAGTGAGTGAAAGTGGCAACTTGTCAGAGCATCTCTCTGAGACTGAAGTTGCTGAGGAAGATATTACAGAACAGATGGACAAAATAAACAGTAACAAGTTCCCAAAACCAGAAGGTATTCTCCAAGCAATCCAAAGGGAAATCAAGGAAGATCCAAATTATTAACAGCATATGTAACTTCTCACTTCAGAAATCATTGGCATCAGAGGACTGAAGGCTAACAATCTTTTATTTTAAAGATGGCAGGAAACTACAGGCTTGTTACGCTAACAGTACGGAAAAGTGAAGAGTACAATGGAGTGCAGAGCCAGAGGGCACCTGGATAAAACACAAACAAACTGAGAAGCACTAACATGACCTCTGTAAAGAGAAGTCCCTTCTTACAAACCTCTTAGAGGTCTTTGAAGAGATGAACAAACATTTGCATAAGGGACATGTACATGATTCAGTCCACTTGAATTTCTTACAGCTTTTGACAAATCCCTTCACTGAGACCTCTAAGGACACTAAGCAGCCATGGTACAGCAGAGATAGTCATGACATGTATAAGTAGCTCATAAAAATGAAGCTCTGGGGTAAATGTCAGATTATGCAAAGGAGGGAGGTCACCTCTGGGCAGCTCTGCTCTTTGACCCATATATTTCTACATGTTCGTATGTGACATAGAAAGCGTGAGGTGAGGAAAGAGGTAAAGTTTCATGGTGGTACAAAGCTTCTCGTGGTAGTAAGAAAAATTGTGAAGAATTACAGTGAGACCTGCACGCATTTATAGGTAATTTCATGAAAATGTCAGCTCAGTGCTTGGCAGCAGCATCCACAAAAATGTTAAGCACTGCTAGCAAAGAAATGCAGAGCACTACAGATGACATTACACTGCTGTGTAAATTTATAATTTGTCCACACCTTAATCCATATTTGTTTTGTAGTTATATTTGAACATTACTGGCTAGGCAACTGCAACACTTCTCTCTAGCCTCTGGAACTGTGAGTTTACACGAAAATTTCAATTAAAAATTTAAAGACGTAAAAATTATCACTTTCTATTGTTGCAAGTGGGTACCTAGAATCAGAAGTATTTCAATAACATTTGTTGAGTTTAGCTAAGTGTACAAAGACTTTAAGTTGTCAAAAGCATAAGGAAAACTAGTCCAACCTTTCTTTTATCACTTCTGTTTTGAGATAGAAAACTGGGAGGAAAAGAAAATTATTTCTATAAACCATAAGATGCTTTCAATACTCCTGTCAGATGAATAAGCCTTTTGGCAGTTGCTTCTTTCTTGACATGACCAATGCTGTGCATTCATAATGTGATTGCAGAACACTCATACTGTAGAAGTTTTGGAAAGAAGTTGGAAAAACAGAGTCAGAAAAAATATCAAGCAAAACAAACCACATTAGCCTTCAGCTTTCAGATACGTGTTGACAATCAGAATCTTCAAATGTAATTGCAATACAATCAATAAACCCCGACAGCAATAAAAAAAGTATTCTGATGATGTTAGTCGATGGGATCTCTCCTAGGAAGCAGTGTGAATTTCACTGTTCTCACTGCAGTTAAAAATGGACTGTGGCAATAGAAGAAGAGAAAAGAAAGGTGGTCCATCTTTGTGTCACCTTCTGCAGATGACCTCAGTGTTTTTTATGATTCCAGCATTCTGGATGTGGAAAAATAAGACACAGTTTCAAGACATATTGAGAAACGTAATTATCATTTCTTGGTCTGTGGCTAGGAAAGCTGCACAGAGTCATCAGCACAGATGTCTGTTCTGGTGGCATACAGTAAAGATAGTGAATCACTAAGAGTTCCTTTTACAAGCCCCTCGTAAAATTTTATCTGTACTCAGTAAAAATTGTCACTGAAGAACAACTTAATTCTGGATTTGGCAGACCCTGTTTTCTTGTTGGTTCAGAATATCCCAGAGGGATTATCAATATTCCATCATCTTTTCCTCTAAGAGAGAGAGTCATAGCATTTTAATCCCGTGTTTGACTTTAATCCTACTTTTTCTGATGTCCTTCTATGTCCCCTGCTCTGCCCATCCCATCCTGCAATACCTGTCTTGCTTAAATAAATTCCAGTTAGCCACAACACTCTAAAAAACCATAGGAACAATTTCCCACCCTCCAAGTCCTCATCCTCTTTATAACCAAAGTCATCAAAAGCTGTGGTTCAGTGGTTAGTTTCACTTACCCTCTTTCCTCCTCAGTCATCATAAAACCTAATTCAAAATGGTTTGAGGGTACCTGGCTTTCAGGTTTCACTATAGATTTGTGATTTAAGTTAATTTAAACCCATTCCCCACTGGACTGCGCACAGGCTTTCTCAATGTCTCCTCCCACACTGTCTCTGTCTCTAAAGGATCACCTGGGTTTTTCCCTTTTCCTGCTTACACAACCTCAGCTGACAAAGCGTCTTTAGTCTTAGGTTTGTGGCTTCCTTTGCATCCCAGGAATTTTGCAATCTTTGTGTCAAAGACACTACATAACAACATAGTACTCAGAATGATCCTCTAATAATGAGGTTGCTGTAGCTTCTAGCTGCTTTATGAGCACAAAACAGCTTTTCTTCCCCCCAAAAAACAGGGGAGTAAGCCATGCCTGACAGTGCCCCTTATCCAAGACAAAGAATGCCAGCTTTCCAACAACTAAACCAAACGGTAGAATTCCGAAGTTAAGCTGTGAGCTCCAGCACAACCCTACTCTGTTTCCATATAGCACAGATTGCATGTCCTAACATCGCCTCTGTATGCCTAGTCCCCTCAGAGCACGCACCAAATCAGTTTATTTAGAAAAATTTTAAAAATCTTTGCACGGGGTGCTTCACTTCCCCCGCCTCGAGCCTTTCTCCGGAACTTAAGTGACTAAAGCAATAGGCAGCTTGGGCATATTAGCCACTCTCCTTTGGACACGTGAGACAGCTGGAAATTCTGTGTCAGTTACCACGTCCAAGAGTAGATGCAGTGCCAAGCCATTCATAAATGCCAGCACTCTTTTTTTCTCTCTTTTTCCTTTTTTTTTTTTTTTCTCAAGCCACTCACCAGCAGGGCTCTCCCTTGCCCTCCCTCCAGCCCATGGTAGTGAGCTCCAGAGATTGCTGGCTGCCTTTCCCACTCCTGTTGGCATCACGATGGGAGCCACTCCAGCCGTTCAGCTCCTCAGCAAGCACCCGCAGGGACAACAAGAGGGGAGGAGAGAAACAACCCAGCTGGCTAGGGAAACCCCTCTACCTTTGGCTCCGTCTTCAGCTGCACTGACCTTCTGAAAAGAGTCAAAACCGCAGAGGTGACACAGATCAAGTAGGCGGCCAAAGGGAGGATTCACGAGAGATTTCAGCTGGGATTTCAAAATGGGCAATACAAGCTGCATTTTTCTGATCTGGAAAACCCGCTGCCAGCTGCAGTGGCTGCAGAACTGCCGATCCAGATTTGCCAAAGTCTCTTGGACTAGCCTTGTTCCCCAGCCCCTAAGCAGATAGATTTACCTAACTGCTTATGACTGTCCAACGCTGACAGAAGGGCTGTAGAGTACTTCCTTGCATCCATCAGCCAATAGTTGGGACTTAGAGGAAAACAATGTCCCATTGCACAGTCCCAAGCTGGGGCTCCCACTGCTCATTGTCATGGAGCCAGAGGTTGGCCTAGCAGTAGAAACCCCAGCCCTACTCATGGCCTCTGTCCCAGCATCAGCTTCAGCTCTCTGGGCCAGCAGATCCACACACAGATATACATTCCACTCAGGATACACTAAACACAAAGGTACTTTCTTGCTTTCATACCTTATGTGGAACCACGTGAAGGAACTGGAAGCACATTAAACCTCACACTTTCCACCATTTCTCTGTGAAATTGAGTCACTTTTGTCTGAAAATGTAAACCAAGATGGATTGTCGTCCACAACTCCGTTTCACTGGAAACAGGGAAAGTGCACAGTGGTCTCCCCACAAGACCAGTACTCCCATAGCAGATGCTCTCTAAAGCCCCAGGGAACAGATTACAACACCAGTTATCTCCTTTGACATGTGCAGTAAATATGGATTTCTGAAGAAGTGCTGGACTCTGCCAAAGTGGACAGAGAAGCAATGTCAGGGAGCAGTCGCTGGCAGGAACTAGTCCTGTGAGGCTTGAGGGTCTTGTGGGCGAGATGAGCCATGTCTCTGTCCTCCTCAGCACTCAAAGCACTGCTCTGAGCCTCCCCAGGAAGCAGTGACACGCCACAGGGGTGGCATGTGTGACAGTTAACAAAGAGACTCAGACCCTCATTGGGAGGTTGCTGTGGGAGCTGATATCTGAAAAGCAAAATTTGTGGCTTCTTGAAGTGGGAAGAGGAAGCCTCCCCAGAGTGTTACAGGCTGTTTTTGAAAGGAAGGATTAATAACTCTTAAGTCCATTTAATGAACTGGGTGAAGCAGTTCACTGAAAAAAAAAATGCACACTCAGATATCATTCAGGACAAGGGAAACTTCTGATGTGTGCTGAGAATTGAATCAGAAGTATACAAGCAGGTAAGAAATTAAACTTATTCTGCAAAGCCCTTACTGTGCACAACCTTTACTTCCCTCTGGCTTCTTATCTGCCCTTCTAAGCCATTTCAAAATCTACATCAACCTGGGACTCAGGAGAGCATCTGATTTAATGGCAGGAAGAGAGCTAAGAGTTCTTACACAGACATACTGCTACGTCATGAGGCAACAAGCTGATGCTGTGGGCTAAACCAGACCGAGGCATTAGTGGCCTATTACCAAGCCTTCCCTCAAGATACCAGTGGGTACAAAATTGCCTCTTATTCGGTTTCTGAGTGAGAGCCCTAGAGTCTAAAGCAATCAGGAAGTAGCACAAATAAATCCCATCCTGGCTTGCAAGGAAGAGAAAACTTGTATGCAACACTGAACGAACGTCCCAGAGAAGCAGTGACCAGTGATTCACTTTGAGTAATGCTGACTCACTTCAAGGTACTTTCCATATACACACACACACACTGAGAGAGTGAGCGAAAATAAATGCCTGATCTCAAGAAAGTTCAAACTAAATATTGTTGTAACCTTTTACTTTACCCAGAGAGAAAAATCCATCTCCTTTTTATGGAGAGAGACTGTTTGGCAGAGCAGCCAAAACCAGTTGTTTTTGTTTTCACAGGAGTTTCAAATCCAGAGATAACTGTTAAGGACAAGTTTTTAGGGTGTGTGAGGCAGGCCACAAAATTGCAAGTGCTTAAAGCCTGGAATATGTAAACAAAGGCTTGTGAACACTGCAGGGCCTCCTCTTGGACATCAGTCTCAAGGGGTGGGGCAACGCCAAGCGCACTGGCAGGATGGCGGCTGTCAGTAGCATTCACAAATCTTTGTCATGCTGAGGATGATACCAGAGGTTGGGCAACGTAGCGCAGCCCATTCTACTGACAGTCTGGCAGAGGTAGTTTGCTCACAAGCCACGATCCTGCAGACCAGTTCCTCTCTCCCAGTCCCACAGAACTACATCCTCACTGAAATCCTTCTCAGCCCAAGAGGAACATGGACTTGGCTGAAGGAGCACCAGGATGCTGCTCTTGACCAACAGTTCTTCTGTTCCCCTACCTGGTGCCTGGATCTGCCATAGAAAACTGCTTAGCTCCAGCCTTTTGTTGCTCACCTCTGTTTGCTGCAGCCTTGTCATACCATCAATTTCTACTTTTGTTTGGAATCCTGTGCTGTTTTTCTCCTTCCAGCTCCATGCTTTGTGGCATTCATTCCCCAGGCATATGCTGCTGTCTGGGTACAATTCTGTGCTGCATAAAGTCCTGCTGTCCCAAGACACAGTAGTTCTTGGAAAATACTTTCTGGGCCTCAGAGACATCTTTGGACAACTCTCTAAACTCGTGGGATCTCTTGAACAGGTCTGAACACTTGCACTTGTGTCATCATTGTCAAAGCCAATGGGAAGCAATATGGTATTCCTTTTGGCTCCCTGGCAGAATCAGGTTACACACAGTGAGAGTGCCACTGTGAATATCACCACAGGATTCCTCGGGGGTGGTGAAGGGGAGGAGTTACCTCTCTTTAATGTGTATCCTTAGTCCTAAGTTAGTTCCTTAGAAATCAGAAGTCTAAGAAATGGGCATAGTTGCCTCAGAGTTCCTCAATATGAGCACTGACTGAATGCTAAGTTCCTCCCCCGGAAGGTGGGATGGGGCAGGAGGCAGAGCTTGTGGTCAGGACAGAACCACAGTGTCAGGCAACAGCCACAAGGCTGACCATCTGTTGTAGGGCTGATTTAGAAAGCAGAGTCATGAGCAAAACTGAGCCAGCAGTATGCCCTTGCAGCAAGGAAGGCGAATGGTGTCCTGGGCTGCAGTTGGCTGAGCATTGTCAGTAGGTGGAGGGATATGATCCTTCCCCTCTCCTCATCATTGCTGATGCCACACCTGGAGGGCTGTGTCCAGGCTTGGGCTCCCCAGTACAAAAGAGACATGGGTATACTGGAAAGAGCTCACTAAAGGGCCACAAATATATTAAAGGGACTAAAGCACCTCTTCTAGGAGTAATGGCTGAGAGAGCTGTGACTGTTCATCCTGGACAAAAGGAGGCTCATGGCAGGGGATCTTCTCAATGTATCTAAATATCTGAAGGGAACGTACAAAGAGGATGGCTCTCTTCAGTGGTCGCCAGTGACAGGACAAGAAACAATGGGCACAAACATATGAGGTTCCCTCTGAACACCAGGAAGCACTTCCTTACTGTTCAGGCAATGGAGCACCAACACAAGTTGCCCAGAAAGGCGGTGGTGACCCCTTCCTTGGAAATATTTAAAAGGCACATGGACATGATCATAAGCAGCCTGCTTTAGATGGGTCTGCTTGAGCAGGAGGGTTGGACCAGATGGCCCAGAGTTCCCTTCCAACCTTAATCCTGCTATGATTCTGTGAATACTCCCTTACTTGCATATGCATGCAATGGATATAGCTGGTCAGAAATCATATGCCAGCCACCTGCAGGGAAGCAGAGTAAATACCATCAGCCTTCAGTTATCCCTAGCAAATATCGGCCAAGAGGCTCCAGTTGTGCCTGGAGCTGAGAGCAGATACTGCTTGCCAAGGGGAAGGACAAAGAACACCTGCTTTAAGATGGGAGCCAAGAGGCTCTACATTAATTAAATCAGATATAAATCAATAATGTCAGTGATAATAAGAAAGAACAAGAGAATTCAAATTATAATATCAAAACAGATCAAAATTGCTGATATACAAAACCGTTCCACTGAAAACTGGCCCCTTCCCTTCCCTTTCCTTGATTTTGTTTTGAAACTTCTCATGCCATGTGGAATTAAATCGAAAGCTTTCCATCTTTATCATCTCAAATCATCCAAAACATGATTTTTTTCCCTTTCTGAACACAAGAAAATGCCAGCACTCCTGCATTGCACAAGGAAAACTGCCCTGCAGCCAGGCCAACTCACTTTGTGCTGACTGTAGTGCAATGGGATCATACCAGTGCAAGGCCTAAAACAGCCATACCGGTGGCCCTAACAGTGACATGTGGCTCTTCCCTGTTACATTCAAAGAAGTGAGAAAGCTCCTCCTCTTGCACATCTCACGGGATGAGCTGCTCTGTGCTTTCTCCTGCCTGGCTGTGGGCTTTTTATACGTGTTCTAGGAGTGTAATTCTCCTAAGACATTTACTCACCTAGCATATATGACCAAAACTTATTTCAAACACAGAGGGAAACTCACACTTCAAGTTAAGCTGTCATATTGGGTGTGTGCAAGGTTTTTGGACCAATCCAAGCATTTTTCACAGGAAACATATGAGGGGACATTGTCAGCATCCTCATGCTTCAGGCACTGAAAGGAGAGCATGGGTGCTTGGGCATCCCTGTTTCTAGCCCAGTCAGGAGCATGGAGTCAGTCCACACTATAGTGCAGAACACACCGCGACTCAGCTCCACAAATACAGCTCTGCTGCCCCAGGCCACCATGGCACTCAGCTGAGTGTCTCCCCTGTACCTTAGGCTTGAGCATCCTCCACGCAAGGCTGAACCACCTGGCCCTTTGTTTGCTCACTCTCAGGTGAGCCATCCCTGGCATCTCTCAGAGATGTACCCAAACCAAAATGTTTAACAGCCCCAGACACCTGCTTATAAGCACAGATGGAAGTTTTGGGCCTACAGGCAGCAGAGGAGGACCTGGCTTTGAAACACCAAGGGCAGGGAGTGCTTCCCACCCATTTCACAGAGGCTACAGTGTCCTGGCAGTGGTGCTGGTGCCCGTGTTGACTCTGCTTACCAAACTGGGACCCCAGTGGCCCCAGCACCAGATTCCGCCCATTGTGCAGCAGCGGTGAGCCGCTTCCTTACCAGAGCTGAGCTCAGCGGTTTCAATAAGAGCAGCTAACACCCTAATCCCTAATTAAGAAGCCCTCTCCACAGCAATGGCAAGGACGGCCTGTGGCTCCACATCCTAGTGCTGATGCTCAGTGGTGGGGAGGGCTGCCAGCAGCCAGTGAAGACTGAAGGCCTGGTGGAGTGAGTGACTTCTCACCTCACAGGGCACCCACTTGGCCCCGTGTGTGGGAGGTCAGGAGGGCTGGGGGCAGCTCTGTGCTCTGTTGGTACAAGTCCAGATGGGTATTTCTCCTTCCGAGTGGAAGAAGCAGACCCGATAGTCTGCTGGGGGATTTACCAAACGGCGAGGATTTTGTCAGGAATTTTACAGAGGCCCTCTTTGGAGATAACATTCTGTGCCTGACCTCTTTGCAGTTCATTTGGCTCAGAAGACACCTTCTTGCACTGGATTTTGCTTCTCCTCCCCTTCCCTCCCTGTCTTTGGCCTTTTCTGTGAAGAGAAACAGCAAATCAACCAGTTGCTCTCCTGAGGAGTGACAGTGTTCGCAGCAGAGGGGAGGACAAGAACAAGGTTCTCGCTCCTACCTCCAGCAGCGGAGCAGGACTGTGCAGCTCTGCGCATCCCGCATCCCTGCTGCTGCCGCTCTGCAGCGTGCTGTCCCAGCCTCAGAGCCAACTGTGCTTCCAGAGAAATGAAAACTCGTATATGCATAATCTTTGCACGCGCCATCAACGGTATGAGGCAAAACAGCTTTGAAAACACTTACTCATGTTCCAGCCACTCCCAATACTGGAAACATCATCAATGATAAATTATATCTTTCAATTAACCTTGATTTTTTTTCTCCAATACAAAGCTAGCCAAGAATTTATCTTACTATGAATGCATATGTATTTTTGCCATCTACTTGCCCTCCCCGTTTTTTCCACTGAAGTATTCTGCCTATTTATTTGAAAGTCTCAAGGTCTGGGAGAGGGAGAGCTGTGTGGACACAGTCACTTCCCAGGGAATTCAGCAACAGAGGCTGCAGCAGAGAGAGCTGGTGCCAGGACTGAGGGCTACATCAGTCTGATGTCTTAATACCCTGCAAGTGTCAGGAGTTTCTGTTTGTCTTGGTCTTGAGTGACTGCTGTTCACATCACTCAGTATCTGCAGAAGGGGAAGAAAGACAAGCTCTCATTTAACTGTTTAGCTGAGAAATGAGAGAGATCAGTTTATTGCACAGCCTTCCCTCTCACAGGACTCTGCCATAATACTGACTCTGTCACTTAGAAATCATTCAGACCCTGAGCTGCATTTCTCTAAGTGGAAATATTGTTTGATTTTCAAAACGTGTAAGTACACACGGAGGCAGGAGTCAATAAACTAGAACTGTAGAAACAGCAAGGTATTTTTCAACACAGAAGAACTTTTCCTCTTTCTAAAAAATCCTCAGAACTATTCCTCTGATTTCAGATCCATAGTACCTCATATGTTACACACTCAGCTGACTCCCTAAGCCTCCTCAGTATGATGGAGGTTTTAGGCAGCACTTTCAACACTTGTTTCTCTAGTCCAAATTTTCAAAGACATTTAAGCTCCCACCCCATTATTGTGCAGTTTTTTAAATGTCTATGAACATCTGTTCTTCAATTTGCCTTGGACACAGCAGGCTTAGCAAGGGTCCTGTGTTCTCTCTGCATGCTTCCCCTGTAACTAAGAGATTCTAGCGTTGGTTAGGACCCCTTGATGCTGCCCTCACAGAATGATAGATTATCCATTCTTCTGGGAAGCCAATTTCTTTCATGGTGAAACCTGAGGTTCAGTATGTTTTTGTCTGAGCAGTCACACCTGTTTGTCTCAAAAATCCCAGGAAAGGCCTAGTGTTGCTGACCATCTCCAGAAGTAATGAGGAAAAATGGTAGGAAGGAAGGGAGCAAACACCGGCCTCAGGGTGCTGCTGATTCCCTGTTCCTTCATTGCACCTCCAAACAATGGGACTTAATAAACAGAGAGTTCCTGTTCTCTTTTAATCATCTTTCACTTTTCCAGTGTCATCTAGGACTGCACAAGTGGTAATAACTTGTTTGTTCAGGGCAGTTTTATGAATCAGCCTGCACTTACTGGCTTGACATGCACAAAGCCTGGCTTTTCACTAACAACGTCTAGGAATCCCTGCATCTTATTATGCTACAGCTTGGGCTTTGTGAAATAGCAAACAGATTTGAAATGCCCTGCACAACATAAGTGGAGGCAGATCTTGTCAATAAATAGCACTGAAGTGGGAAGGTAAAAAAGGAGGGAATCCTCTGAAACCATAATGGTGTGCGTTGTGGAAACCATCTGTCCAGTTTGATTTGAGAAGGTCTTATCAGGAGTAGGTGAAACTGTGAATCACTGACTGGAAAGGCACGCAAGCTTGATGTGGTGCTTCTTGACAGTAGAACTGACAGTAAGGTGTCAAGGCAGAGCACTTGCAAGGGGTCATCAGGAAGAGACAGGTCTGACTCCATGGCTGCACCTCATGCACCTTCCCAGCTGTTGGAAAGGTCTGCTTACCTGGCAGCACCCACAGAGTGCTGAGAGAATGTCCGAGCCCTACCTCACAGCAACATACTGTTCACATGAGAAAAGCAAAGTTCATGAGAGTCCAAGAGGGGGGAAAATATCATCTTTGAGATCTTTCACCTACTCCTTGCTCAGATTTACAAGATTTTCTGGACAGGAAGTAAAGGAAAATATGGATAAAGTTGAGAGTAGTCCCATCTGTTTTCTACAGTCACCTGTAATAGGGATAGCCTTCTTACTACTCACATCAGAAATGTAAAATTTTTCTCTGGGAAAATGTCACCTTTCCAATGGACAATGGACAGGTTTAATACCAATGAGAGCCAATACATCTCTTTCCCCACACTGAGACCTGAAGAGCGTTCTCTTGACCAGTTCATAAGTTGGTGTGACCAAGCTTTCCCTCCCCCTGCAGCAGAAGCTATTTGTAGCACTGATTTCAGTAACGAAGGAATTTCTGTAGAAATGTGGCTCTTGGCACATTCTCTAGAAAAGCAAAGAAGAACTGCATTTTCATCAGACTGTTGACTGCAAGCAATCCAGTCAGCTCTACTGCAAAGTTCTTATTTTAAATTTGGGTACCAGCTGTTGATGTTCTAATCAAATCCTCAAGGCTCTCCTGGCTTTCGAGCCAGCTAATGAGCTGATCCAAAGCCTCAAAGCATGGTTCTCAGCCTGTGAGAGATGGCCATCATGACCCTTTTGAGATGCATCCAGAAATCTTCATGTGGCTAAGAGCTGCAAAACATATGCCACGTACCTCAGAAAGCCAAGGGGCCAGAAGTTGTCTGGGAGTAGTTCCCAGAGAGGGTATTACAATGGGCTTCCCAGGGAGCAAGGGAGAAGAGTTGGGCTGGGCAGGCTCTTGTGCCCCAGAGTGACCCAGCAGTGTCACTTTACTGCCCCTGCTGACTAAGTTCCTCCCAGAGCTTGCATGCTTGCAGGCTCACAGAGAAGGACTGGTGTTCTTTCCTGCAGGGCATATGTTTGGCAGTGATTGGCCTCCTTTGAAAATAATTGAATAAGAGCCCTTGGTCAAATCCTGGACTCAAATACGTTAAGTATAACTTTCCATGACTTCAGAGACAGCTGTTTCATTATAAAGGACAGAAATTGGGTTTAAGCTTTCTAGTCTCCCTACAAAGCCAACATTTGAAGTAGGCTGGAAAGCAAGGCAAGTGATTTCACTAGCTGTTGGGTGAGTTGCTCAACCCTTCAGATGTCAAAGGGAAAACAGTTGACTCGAAGAAAGACTCCAGTTCCATTCCACAGATGAATCTCTGGTAATGTACAGAAGACACAAAGAGTAGTCCTAACCCACAGTTCCCTGTGCTGAAGGGTTTTCCCCCATCCCATAACGCCTGTTGTACACTATATGACTGTGATGTGTGGATGCCTCAGGCGAACGTATCCAGGAGCTCAAATGAAATTATTACTTGATAAAAGATAAATTTCAGCTTCAGTGATTGATATGTAGTTTTTCCTTTTTCCTTTGGATGCTAGCAAAATAGGCAAAACCTATGAAGATTTGACATTTTCCCTAAAAGAAGTACTCACTTTTGAGTTTGTTAAGAATGTTCAGATCCAATAAATCATCTTTTTTTAAAGAAAGAGTTAGGAATCGGCCATGAGCTGCACATGTGCTATAATAAGTACAAATATATTATCCAGATTTTGAAAATGAAGTTACTATTTATGTCATCCAGTCCGCTCTTGCAAACTTGCCTAGATGCTTGACTAACCGCTTGCACATAGAAATGTGAATTTTTGCTTACGCAATTGAGAGTTTTATTTCAAAAGTCAGACAGCTCTCTGAATGTGTGTTTACTACATAATATTAGCTCAAGAAATGTTATTCAGATTGTGGAAACTGAATGCTCTACTCCCTGCATTGTGAGAATTGAATTACGTCTCAGCCTATTTTTCAGTAAAATATTTTATTGATTTTAGGACAAAGCAGTGCTTACATATGTTAGAGATGACTGTAAAGCAGAGTTTCTGTCTCTCTGAATTCTCACAGATTTTCTCCAACATATTTTCCCAAACTAGGGCGTCAAAATCTCTTGCAGTCATATTTTCTGAAAAATGAAATTTAAGAGATATTCAGCTAATCTTTAGAAGTTCTAGCCATTTCACTGATAAGTTTGGTAACCATAGAATCATAGGATGGTTCAGGTTGGAAGGAACCTTAGAGATCATCTTGTTCCAACCCCCCTGCCATGGGCAAGGACACCTCCCACTAGACCAGGTTGCCCAAAGCCCCATCCAGCCTGGCTTTGAATACTTCCAGGGAGGGGGCATCCACAACTTCTCTGGGCAACCTGTTCCAGAGTCTCACCACCCTCACAGTGAAGAATTTCTTCCTTATATCTAGTCTAAATCTACCCTCTTCCAGTTTATATCCATAACCCCTTGTCCTGTCATTATCTATCCTTGTAAAAAGCCCCTCCCCAGCTTTCCTGTAGTTCCCTTCAGGTACTGGAAGGCTGCTATCAGGTCCCCCTGCAGCCTTCTCTTCTCCAGGCTGAACAGCCCGAACTCTCTCAGCCTGTCCCCGTAGGGGAGGTTCTCCAGCCCTCTGATCATCCTCGTGGCCCTCCTCTGGACCCGCTCCAACAGCTCCACATCCTTCTTGTGTTGGGGGCCCCAGAACTGGACACAATACTCCAGGCGAGGTCTCATGAGAGCAGAGTGGAGGGGCAGAATCACCTCCCTCAACCTGCTGGCCACGCTTCTCTTGGTGCAGCCCAGGATGCGGTTGGCCTTCTGGGCTGCAAGTGCACACTGCCAGCTCATGTTGAGTTTCTCATCAAATTTTCGTGCGAGGACACGAAAGATGGTGAACTATGCCTCGGCAGGGCGAAGCCAGAGGAAACTCTGGTGGAGGTCCGTAGTGGTCCTGACGTGCAAATCGGTCGTCCGACCCGGGTCTAGGGGCGAAAGACTAATCGAACCATCTAGTAGCTGATTCCCTCCGAAGTTTTCCTCAGGATAGCTGGCACTTGGGGCGGCGCAGTTTTACCCGGTCAAGTGAATGATTAGAGGTCTTGGGGCTGAAACGATCTCAACCATTCCTATCAGATTTTTATGAAGCTCTTTCGCTGCAAACTGGCTTTAGTTTTATCAGTGTCTTCCTACACAGAATGTCCTGCAGGAGCATCTTTTTGCCATACATCGCTACCAGGTTTCTCTTCTAGAGTGCAGTGGCACTCTGCCCTGCCGACCAATGAAAATGTCCTTCCCTCACTTTTGGCAGGTCACATTAATAAACACTTTACTGTTATCCATTGATAATAATAATTTTTTAAAGTACATATTTGTATGAAATCAAACATCAGACTTCATACTCCTTGCACTACTTATAAAAGACTGTGAAAGATTCCTGGGTATAGTTTATTTCCATTGGCATGGATGCCAACGGAAAGCCTCTAATTGGCTCAGAGGCTGCCTGCTTACAATGAGTTTACAGTGGGTTTGCAGCAAGAGAGCAATGCAACAGAATCAAAAACCACAGGTAAAGTTGACCATACCTCTACAAGCTGGCTTAGCCAGGGCTGTGGAGATTGTCAGAGGAACAGTGCCAGCCAGTCGAAAGCTTCAAGTGCAGATCCAAATTGCAATTGAGCCTGCTGTCAATCACAGTGCTCTAAAGGCAGAGGTGTTGCAACTGGTGGGAGAGGGAGATGGTGAAGAATTTGGCAAGATTTCAGCCTGCTTTTAGCCTTGTTAAGGACAAAGTGGTTTTCTTGAGTGTCAGGGTAAGGTTTTATATCAAAAAGAGATTCCTGACCTGAGTGTCTGTCTTGGGAACGCAGGTTCAAGAGGTAGACTCAGCCTGAGCTGACAGCTTCATGTTATCCCAATTTGATGATTTCCATCTGAAGGTTTGATTCTGCAGTTACGAAGGTCTCTTTAATTAGACAATATTCATTTCATTAACTCTGCTTTCAGAATATAAGAGCCTAACAGCAGGGAATGATTATTCTTTTCATTACAATGTAGAAGATTTTTTTTTCTTTTACGATCCAATTGGGAAATACTTTTGGGAAACACTTGTTCAAAACAAACCAAGACAAAAAAAAAAAAANGCCAAAAAAAGGATACTCCTAAAGAAATATTTTGGCTACAGAAGGTTGTGCTAGGGTGGTACTAATGATGTACCTTAGTTTCTGCTCAAAATTCAGGACAATGAGAAGTGCAACAAGCTGGAAACAAGGTACACTGTGGGGTGACTCAAATGTGCACACAACATGTAGATTTGGGGCTATCAGCATACACCCTCACTTACTCTCCCCCTCTGTGCTTTCCTTCTTCACCAGTCAGATTCCAAGCCCCTTCAAAACTGATGGCAAACTTTCCATCAGCTCACACAGGCTTTGGACTGGATCCTGCAGGCTTGCAGTATACATTCATTCAACACATTGAAATGAAAACAGGAAGAACCAGGAGGGTTTGGAGATCGAGTCCCCCAGACCTGTGCTGTTAATTCAAAATGCTTTTTTAAAAAAATGTAGAAAGGAACTGCCAAGTCCTCAGGTAAGAAGGGCTGTAACGTGAAAATTTGGTCAGGAGGGGATGATAAATTTTATCATTGCAAGGCAGCACAATTGATGTTAAATTGTCTAAGAAAGAAGCAGGATATCAAAGCCCCATTTAACCATTAACCTAGCAATATAAGTGCTATGAATGGCCCAAATTTTTGTTCCAATGTCTAAGTCTTTTGAATAAATCTCTTCACTGAGGCACGCTGAAAATAAAACACCTTTTCTTCTGAAAAGCCTACTTAAGAGAAGCTCTTAGGGAAAGAGTAATGACATTTAAAAGATGCCAGGTAAATGGATGCTAAGGGTTCCAAAATACTACATCATTCAACACTGACAAAGTTCTTGCTCCTGAGGCTCACCATGTTGGACTTGGTCCATGTGTTTGCTGAGAGCTTGTGAGGTTTCCTCTTGGTATCATGGGGCTCTAAGACATAGAGTGACTTGGGAGGGCAGGAAGAGCTACAAGAAAGCAGGATCTGGCAGACTGGGAAAGAGACAGTTAACTGTCCTGTGGGCTAGAGCTGGCATCCTCCATCCCCCCATGTCCCTGCCATGTTTTTCTGTAACCAGCTAGAACCAGGCCATTGTGCTACCCCTTTTGTCAGGGCAGTCTGATTAGGCATGGCCACGTAGCTGAACTTCTATTGCAGCAGCCAGTACTCAAGCAATGAGTGCACGACCACATGCATGTTTTTAATCTAGCTGCAGAAGGTCTGGCAATAAACAACCTGCAAGCCCATTAGGAAGGTGCTCAGCGATTTCCACCTGTGCTCATAGATAAGAGAGAGAACAGCACCCCCACGTTAGGCCAAGTCTTGCCTTACACGGATTTGTTTCACTGTCCTATGCCAACAAGGGTTTGTCCAAGCAAGGACTTCCACGCAGTGAGGAGGCATTGCCATCCCACGCAGGCTAAGCTTGAGTGCTCACTCTCTGTGCCACTGCTGAAGATTCTCCCATATGGGAGCACCATCACATCCTCCCTCGTGGAAAGATACAGCCCTGCAGTACAATGTTATCCTCTCCTCACGTCTCTCCCTGGTGACACTGTGGTCAAGGTCTGCATTGTGAGCGCTTTTCCTTTTGTGATCGATTCTCATTCTGTGGCCTCCAGTGCTCTTTTGTGATGTTCTTCTCCTCTATTCTTCTCTGCACTTTGAAGTGCTCTTGCATGAAACAGCATGACATAAAATAAAATGACACTCGTTATTAACACAAATGAAACATTTGGTTCCAATTATCTTCCATCTCTCCCGTTGTGAGGAGTGAGAATTCACTCATAAACACAGGCAGTGCTTTAAGAAATTGCAGACTTTACAGAGCAAGAGGAAGGCAAAAAAGCAGACCCAGTGATATTGAGCTTGTCGCAGCATACAAAATGATAAGACAGAAAAAGAGACTCATCTTGGGTGCTTCCAACATGCATAATCACAAATACAAGGATAGCTGCATGGGCTGAAAATGAGAGCAAAATTAAACGGCAAGAAGAACCATCAATTAAGCCCTAAATTGAGACTTGGCTATACCACTGACCTACACGTGACCTTTGGAAAGTCACTCTGCCTCTTTGCATTTCTGGTTTCCCACAGGCTGTGTTTTTGCCCATTTGGCCTGTCAATGGGGAAAGTGGATGAGGAAAAAGTCTCTTTAGTTGACGCTTTTTTCCTGATATATCTCTATACCCGTCTCAGCTTTAGAAGGATATTTCTAGGCAGAACTTCTCTAGCTCCTTTCCAAAGCAAGGCAGAATGGCCCATTAGAAGAAAAACCTTTGTCTCTCTCCCAATTCTACTAGTTTTACTATCATTTTTTTTACCCTCTTCCATTCAGCCAGATAACGTTCAACCTTTAAAAATAGCGTGCATATCCTCCTTGAACCGAGAGCAATAAAAAGGCTTAACAGTATGCAAAACAGAAACCTATCCAACCTCAGGGTAATAGAAGTCTATTATCCCAGCCTGTTCCATAAAACAGCTGACTTGACAGCCCATGTCAGTATGGAATGCGGTTAGCTCTGTGTTTTTTCATCTCTGTGTAAAAATGATCCCATTGAACCTAAGCTATGATGCACTGCAATTGGCATTCCTAGGAACTGCACACATCTTGCAAGGAGGACAAGAGCACAAACCTCTCCAGGGACAGCTGCACTGGCCATGGGATGCAGCAGAAACATCCCCGTTCCTCCTTCATTTGGAAAAACCAAAACTCTCACTGAGAAACTGTAGGACGGGGGGAGATGTGGCTGGGGTAAGCAGTTTGCTGTACTTGTGCACAAGTGAGAGAAGGATTGGCTGCTCATGTGCTTTTTGATCCTTCAGACATCCCTTCTCCCTCCTGAGGTACAGCACAGCTGATGTTTAGAAGGGTATAGCACCAAAACACATGGATGTAAGGAAGGGAGGGAAGCAAAATAGCATGTGCAGTAGAGGAAACTTTAAGTAAGCTAAAGGCTATTACTCATATTAGAGCCAGAACCTCCACCCAAGCTCTCTTAGTTTCCTCCAGCAGCACAAAGTGGACCAAAAAAAAAAGAAAAAAAGACTCTTCCCTGAAAGAGTTTTTAAGGGAATTTCCCAGTGGCAGAGAGATGGTATAAGCAGAGGTGGTACAGCTGTTTCATTTTTTTTTCTTTATGGGAATGATTTATTTCATGAAAATCATGAAACTTTATGGTAAGCAGGTAATTCTATAGAAAAAGAAAACATGTATCTTTTCAGCTTTTTCATATTTCTGGCCCTAATTTTGTATGTGATCATCAGAGGGCCTTTTTCTTCTACAATTTAACTGCTGCAAAAGTTCCATCAAGCAGTGAAAAGAAGAGTGGGATGCTTGGAGAGGGAAGTACATTTGTTGTCCTTACCTTTGCTATCAGCTCAGTGTTGAAACACAGATAAAACCTGGAGCAGGAACGCAAGTATTTGTTTTACCCTGTCCATCCCTCCAGCAGGAGATACTGTGACACTTCCACTATCAGTTTCCTAGAAGTGGTATAATGCAGAAGCAGTGGGACCAATCTTTGGATAAAATCCCTGGAAGGAGATATCTCTGCCCTAACACTTCAAGAATTTGGAGCTTTGCTTCAGATCTGTCTTAAGCACCCAGGGGAGCTGACAGCCAGGAGAATAAACATCTTTAGGGGAGTGGAGTAGCCATTAAACATTACAGATAGAAGAGATTTGACTGTGCTCGTCCATTTTGCGACTAGTATAGGCTTAAGCCAAGGCCAGGCGATAATAAAGAAAACAGGACACAGCACACAGTGGTAACTGCAGTGACAGAAGGAGATTTGAGACTTCTTGGCTGTTCCTTCCCACCTTGCCAGTGTTTCCTGGGCATTAACTGCGACTTTCCTGAGTCTGTAGCAGTCGATGCTTGTTGACTCCTGTCTGAGTCCTTTGCCAGTGGCACACTGGATGATGTCTTCCCATCTCTAGTGGGTATACACATCTCCTCTCTCCTCTCCTCTCCTCTCCTCTCCTCTCCTCTCCTAGTGAAGGACAGGTGGGAGACATGTCCTTGCTGGACTGTAGCATCCATGGGAACTAAACACTGTAAGAAATTCCAGTCCCTGAAACCTCAAGGCTCCACATACAATGCCACAAATGTATCCTCTTCCATCTATAAACAATTATGAGGCAAGTAGGAGCAAGGGGTGTGTTTTTAGGGAGAATGGGTTTCGTCTTGTTTTCTGCTTGTGAGAGGTTCTGTTTTACAGTGTGGAGTGGGAGAATGCACACCGTAAAATGGGGACAGCTAATCCTATATGGATATAGGCAAAAAAAACTCAACAGAATGGACAAAGAGCCAAAAGCTTTGAAAGATGTTTCACTCAGGCTTACACAGAGATTATTAATACTTTACTACACGATATTAAATGCAGTTGACCTTTCTCCTTTACTTGTTCATTGTTAATAAATCTCCAAAGACATGTTTTTTGAATATGTTATACTTCTGCACTTGGTTTCTTACACGGGTTGAAAAACCTATGTTTTTCATTAGAAAGCTATAATCAGTCTTGCCTGCCTTCCACTGCACAAGGAGAGGAGCTGGAGCTGTGCCACAAATGCACTGTCTCCTTTCTCCCAGAAAACCATCCTCCTTTCTCTGCCAGCTCTTAGCTGCCCATGGCTCCAGACTTTGCTCCCAGCACAAACTGTTCCAGACCTCCCTCCTCCGAAGGCTGCTAGTTTTCATTTATCTGCCTCTAATTGTCCGTGTCACTTAGCTATGTGATGTGAAAGGCTGCTCAGATGGACAGCAGAGCGTGGCCAACACATTCCCCACAAACAATAAGCTGTCACCTTTGCCGTGGTGAAGTCCCCAGAAGATGGCACACGTATCGCTTCCGGGAATTTGGCCCACTTGGTTTGTCATCCTGTGCAGCTGGGGAATAAGAGGTTTCTATTGAATGTCAGCTCTTATTTATTAGAACTCGCAGTCAAACAATAGCCCACACACAGGGAGTGTCTGACAGACCGAAAATATGCATGCAACTCCCTAAACACCTCAGCCTTGTTTTTGTGTGTGCGTGTGTGTGAAGGCAGAGGACTCTCCTTCATATATCAGATGCTACTTCTCAGCTTCTGCCTATTAACAGCTTCGGTTCTCTGGATTGCTGGTTAGAGATATGCTGAGACCTCAGTGCATGTCCTCTTTCCTGAGAACCACTACAAGCAGAAATACAGGATATTTTGAACTGCCATGCTCCTGCACAGGGTTTCTCTGTTAAGCAGATACCGTCTTCCAGGACCACACCAGTTTCTGCTTATCCTCTCTTGCTTCTGATCCGATGCAGGATGTGCCATGAACTGCCAGTGGACTATATGAGACAACAGATCTTACAATATTTTGCACGTTGTGAAGTAAGAAGCAGCAAGCCCATGTGACTTCAGGAAAAAAAATACACAAACACAAATTTTATCTATTTCAAAAGTAGAAAATTTTGAAGGGTATCCTTTTCCCTGTAGGAAAATATCTTCTCAAGTTTCATAGAAATCTTCATGTGAATTTTTTAAAATGTAGTTCTATAGCACATTTGAAAATGAGATAAATGGCTTACAGTGTCACACTGGAAGAACAAAAAGCTTTTTAGTATTGAAATGCAGTTTTGATGGAGGGAATTGTCACTAGAAAACACAAAAAGGAGACTACAAAAGTCAGGAGGCGATTGACAATGTCCTTGGAGCACTTTCTACCACTTCTGCCTTCCTGGACTCACCTTTAAGGAAATCTAAAGGCAAATTGGAGAGGCATTACCATGTTCAGCATCACCCGAGGAAGAGCCCCAGTAGCAAGGTGGAGTATTGATGTAAGTGAAGCCAAAAAAAAAGACAGATTCATACCCTTTGAAGGTTCACAAACTTACTTAACCCAGAGCTACTGCAACCACAGAGGGGTGTAGATAGCTGTGAAATGGCATATCTAAGGCAGATAGCCCATTCCTTCTTCCAAACAGGAGAGAATCCACACTGAACAACAAACGTAGTGCTCAGAAGCATGGGGAAATGGCTTAGATTTTGTGCTATTAGCCATATTGTTTGCCTACTTCTGCCGTCTCTTCAAATTTATTTGACCATAATTTCACTCACCTTTTTCCCTTTAGAGGTGCCCACCACTCTTGAGCATGGGCTGGCTTGTGAAGAATGTCATATACAGTTCCTGTGGCGGCCCACAAGGCAATTAGCCAAGGTTTACAAACAAATGGTGATTTCCTAATGACTGCTTGTTGTTTCTGTGTGAAAATCTAGCCCTCTTATGTGCCTCAAACCAGGCACCTGCAGTCACTAGCTGTTGTCAGAAGGCTCATTATCCTTACAAATGCTATCCAAAACCAGAGGAGCATCAGCAAGCACGCCTGTGCCCCTTAAGTAGTTATAGAGCTCCAACAGACTTAAAGACAACAGAGGCCTAAAGTAAATGTAAAAATTAAAGTCAAGGGAGGACATTTGAAATTAATAAGAACAGACATATGATTTAAAGCCACAAAATGTTCATAAGGGCCACTGAGTATGACAAGTGCCTCGAGGAATGCATCCAACACCATTCCCGATAAAGGGAAAGGAAGATTTTTGTAGACGGGTTTATAAACATCTTGGGGAATTGCTTAAGTAATCTCCTGGGTGTGCTTTCTTGCTTGTTCCATTGTATAGACCTTCTGATTGAAAATCTAAATCCTGGGCTCTATGTGTTTTCCCCCTTCCTCTGCACTTATTGTTTTAAGCTTTTTTCTAATTAGCTGATTCAAAATCTATCCAAATAAAAGTTTATATGACATTGTTGCCACAAGGATTCTTGCCAAGAAAATGAGCAGGGCAGATGCTGGCTGAGTTGTTGATTCACTCACTCAACAAAAAGCTATGTGGATGATTTTGTTTTCCTCTGAGGTGCAGACTGTCTCTTCCATCCATGCTTTCTTGGACCTGCATGGACCACATGCCTAACTCAAGCTGTTGCAGAATTTCTGTTAACCTGCTGCTGCCTGGAAGTCAAGAAATGGTTTGCTATTGGCTTCAAGAACTCCAAGATCTGTCTCTTCTTCCTCTAAATCAGTTCTCATTTGTTTGTATACTTGAATCTGGCTTGTATACTTAAGCCCGGTTTTTATCCTTCTACCTTTATTTTCTGCAAGTCTCTAACCAATATTCTGATTCCTCTCAGGGAAAATGGAAGGGATACAAGAAGTTTGAGGACTTACTGGAAAGCAATACTTTATTTTTATTTTGGATAGGACAATCAGGTTTTTAATTCAATCAACATTTCTGTGCAGCATGCTTCCCTCAGATTGTGCTGGTATTTCATTTGAAAGCCAAAACTTGGGGAAGATGTGGGTTTTTGACAAGAGAAAAACATCTTACTGAAAATGAAGGAGATTAATCACTTCTACATTTTATGCAGGGGTGAAGAAAGTTCTTTTCCCATTGCTGTTGAGAGACACTTCCAAGACCTTTCAGTGACAAAAAGTAACTCAAGTCAATGGGAGCATTTTATTGTGATCCTCCTCCTCTAATCCGTATAAACAACCCCAAAATCCCTAAAATCCCTCACAGATTACATCTTCAAACATGGACAGGATCTGAGGTGTAGCCAATATTTTCTGCCTATATGGGATTCATCTCACTTGCCCACAGTAAAATGCCTCATCTATGTGAACTGCAACACAGGCTTTGGAGTTGCTCTACTTAAGAGGTTAGATCTCTGCTGCTTCAATACCAGCTGCCTCTTCTTCATGAATTGAAACCTATGATAACAGGTTACAAAAGGCATGATTCCATGAAAGCACCAGTTCTTTCTATCCTGTATGGTGACTTTTTATTGTATTCATTTTGTATAAGTCATTTTGTAATCATTTTGTGTAAGTCTGTTTCTATATAGCCATATATTGCCTGTAGAAGTGAAAAATAGGAAAGGGTTTTTTTTTTTTTTGGTAGAAATTGTAGAAACCTTTTCCACTTTCCATAAACAAATATGTTTAGGATTAAGTTCAATTACTAAGGAACTTCTTTAAACTGACCCTTAGACAAAATCATGCTCCCCATGTGTTTAAAAAGGCAAAGAATGAAAATTCTTTCTTCTGTTAAGTTCCTGGAATTACTATAGATAAAAATGTGTTTGATTACAAATCACACTTTGCACATTGTGCTTCGTTTCTTGCATCATGATTTTTATTAATTTTGACTTCAGCCACTTTAAAACTTTCCACCTTAAGGTAAAGAGCAATTGCTTTCTCTTTCTGTCAAAATGGCGCAAAGAGCAAAATATCTGGAGGAATTAAATAGTGATGTCATTCCAAGAGGGAAACACACATCAGCTGTGAAATTCTGTGTTTCTCACTCCACCTTGGAAATATTTTGATACTCCTGAGAAAATAAATATTTATTTGATGGCAGCTTGGATAGATTTAATAGTGCTACACAGAAACAAGAGGGAATGACACATCAACACACCCTGCGTGCACTGAAGTGATTTCTCAGCATAAACAATACTATGTAATGCACTAATTCTTCTTCCTTTCAGTGAGAAAAGAAAATTAGAGTAGTGAACTGAAGTTCTCTCTGATATATCTGTCTCAATCCAAAATTTACCAGCTTTCTACGCAGATAAACCAGGCTTCCCAGTACTATGGTAGGTAAAACAGTTATCCGTCTGATTTTTTTTTAAAAAAAACATATTAAATAGCTCAAATGTATACAAACACTTTCCCTTTCAATGACAACTGCATGCACTTTCGAAGTCAGGAAAATGAAAATGGAACATTAGAAAAGGAGACTGAAAAGTTAAGACCAAAGCCTGAAGTTTGGGAGAGTTTGAGTCCTGGTTTCATGGAAAGCTTTTTACATTTGTGAAGCTGCTGCTGGAGGCTTACAGTTTGGTTTCAAAACTCACTTCCCACACCACCACCTCTCCCCTTCCTAGAGAAACTTACCATAATGTAGGGACCTAAACAAGGTTCATCTTAAAAAGTCCATACTTGGAAATTGTGAACATTTAGCTTGACTGCCTTCCTTAGTCTTTTATCTTGATGAGGAATGACCATGCCTCCCCGATGGTTCAGCAGGGATTAGAGGTCCTTACAGGCAATCTGACATGTGTTTCTAATGTAGGACACCAATGTAGCCTATCTCTGATGACTACAACAAAATCATCACAAAGGAACTCGGCCTTTTAGTTTTATAGCTCCCTGTAGACATGTAGAATTCAGTATTTGTTTATTCAGTTGTCTAGCCGTGCTTTCTGGGCCCAGGTAAAAAGTTGAATTAGAAAGCCTAGCCCTGAAGCTGGGTTTCTGGAAGTTTAACCCCCCTTTTACTTCGCCACTAACCCATGCAAGTACATAGAAAAAGGCAGAGTTGGAACCAGACGCTAATTCTGACTGTCCTGTCACAGAATAAGTCAGGTCAAAAGGGACGTCCAGAGGTCACCTTGTCCTGCTCTGTTAAAGAGGGTCTAGCCAGATCAGGTTGCTCAGGAATCTCTCCATTGAATCTCAAAACAGCAAGAAAGGCCTTTAATACTCATGCCTTACCATGTCCTTTGTCACTAGGTCTCTGCCCTACTAAGCAGGGAGCCCACAGTCTTCCTAGCCTTCCTTTTGCCGTCATTGTCCTTACAGAAAGACACTGTTGTCCTTCACCTTCCCTGCTGGCTTCAGCTTCTGCTGAGCTTGGCTATCCTGACACCATTCCTATATTCATGAATAGTGTCTTTGTATATGCCCAAGCAGCATGCCCCTGCTTGCACCTTCCATGTCCTTCCTATCTGTGTTTGAGATGGGGCAGAAGGTTTGTGTTCACTGTGTTTACTGCCATACTTGCTCCAATGTCAGCAATTTTTGTTCCTATGCTCCAAAGATGCTGTCCTTTAAGATCATCTACCTTTCCTGGGTCTCTTTGTCCCCTCCAAGGGCAGGTTCCCATGGGACAATGCCAAGCAGGTCCCTAAACAGGCTTAATCTGCTCTTCTGAAGTCCACGTTTGTCATTCTGCTTTTTATCTTGCTCACTCCTCTGAAAAACTGAAACTCCAGAACCTTATGGTCCCTGCAGCCAAGGCTGCCCTCAGCTTTCTAACTAACCTTCATGAAGTTCTTCATTGTCTGTGCCTATCAGGTCCAGCAGAACACCCACCCTAGGCAGTTCACTGATTGCATGCTTCCTGAAATTGCCCCCCATAAGCCCCAGAAATCTTATGGATTACATGAGACTTTGCCTGGTGTCCTTGCCACGTAGCACCCTGGCTTTCAAAATCAGTGCAAGCCGGGTCACACGAGCATACACAAGAGCTAGTCAATTTTTTGCCCTTAAATGCAAAGCAAAACTAAAATTCTAAAATTCTTTGATGAACCCTGCTTAACCCTTGTCTGTGACACACCAAGAGTCATACTGTGGAGTGGGATGATTCCCATCCAGCAGTCTCTTTGTCTAATTAGAAAACACATTGGTAGCCCAGAAGTTAACCGTGAATTAACCGGAGTACTGAAGGAGTCGTATGTTTCCTAAAAGAATGAAAATGTTGTTCAGGCTCTCAGGGCCACTCAAAGCTGGGAAAAAGGAGACCTGTTTTCCTCGGGATTTTTCTGCAGAGGACTCCATTACTTGTGTTTTGCAGACCAGGCTAATCATTCCCCCAACAGCAACACAAACTTCAAGTAGTTCTAGCAGACAGCTTCCCTGATACCCACTTTGAAAGAGAAATCCTGGGCTTTGTTTCTTTGGCAGTGGAACTGAGTCAGCACTGACCACAGAGGTTTTGGAGGTGACAGCTAACAGTATGTCCCTCCAGCAAAGAACCTGATACTTTTCATGTGTCTAAGTTCCCCTGACCATCTTTCTTATTCTTTATCATAGAATCATAGAATCATAGAATCATAGAATCACTAGGTTGGAAAGGACCTACAAGATCATCTAGTCCAACCATCCTCCTACCGCCAATATTTCTCACTAAACTACTAAACCATGTCCCATAGCACCTTATCCTGGCATTGCTTGAACACCACCAGGGATGGTGACTCTACCACCTCCCTGGGCAGGCCGTTCCAGTGCCTGACCACTCTTTTGGAGAAGTTTTTCCCTACGTCTAAACTGAATGATGCACTGCTGCACCATCTCCTATTGTCCATGCCTTCTCTGGCATCACTGCATTCATCTCTCAGCACCAGACAGTGCAGTCTCACTCTTTGTCCTCAGTGACAGTCTTTGTGAAGGAAGAGAAGAGAGAGCAATACAGCCTCTGGGACCTTACTGTTCTGCAAGAAATGAACCGTCTCCTTGCACCCCTGTAATGGCAGCACAGCTTTACCAAGTGCTGCACACTGAATTCAGTCACTCTAGTTTACAGGAGAATCCCTTCTCTACAGTGGTTTTGTAGTAAATACTTTGCCAGGCAGAGCTACTGTGTGGCAAACCAGGTAGTTTTCCTACGATTAAATTCTGAAACAGAAGTGAAATACTATTGGACTGCTTTGGGATTTTGCCAAGAGCAGCAACCTGGAGGTATCAAACCAAAGCTTGAGAACAAAGGGTTTGTGAGTAAACTGCCTGGGACTAGCCTTAACAATTTGACAAAGAATTCTTTGCCCACCTCAGCTCTCAGGCAGCAGTAATTCCTCACGAGGTGTTGTTGATGTCTGCCTGTTTCCCTTCAGTGACTGCTTGCCTGTTTGGGCTGTTGCAGAGCCTGGGTGGTGCAGATTACCTAGGGGTAGGAGGGCATCAGTGTCCTTGCACTTGGGCAGGAAGACGTTTCAGGGCATCATGATACAGATCCTGTGAAGATAGCTGCAAACTCCAGACTTCATTTTGGGTTGCTTATGTGGATTAGACCCACAGTGTAACAAGGGAAGCAGAGACGTGGTCTCAGAGAAGTTGGGCTCTGCTCTGTGTCCCTCTACAGACAGCTGCATAACCTCAGCCAAGACACTAAGAAGTGTTTAAGCCTCTCACTTTGGTAGGACTAAGAGCCTGAAGCCAAAGTAACTATAGGGATGAGAGTGTTATTCATGTGTATAACCTCTATGGGATGATGTTCATAAGCAATGAGGATTGTGAACTGAGGAAATACCCTGAAGGATTTTTCATAAGTATGTAGCTGAAGAAAGCTCTATGGAATTACTTGCAGGCTGCTGCCTAAGAAAGCAAGCTACATCCGCCAGTGGTAACAGCTCACTAAATTGTTCAGAGTAGAGGGTTTAATAAAATAACCTTCTACCAGGATGAATTGATTTACTTTGTTGCAGAGATGTTTCATTGACATTTTACCCAAAGCTCTGCCAAATGCTGCTTTATCCATCACAAGAAGTTTCTTCCTTTTCTCTCACCACAGCAGTAAGCCACTTCTCCCTTTCCGCTCCCCCCAATCACTGCATGCTGTTAGTGATGGGTTTTAATTACAAGCCCAGGTCTGAGGCTGACATAAACTTGTTTGTCTGTCTGACCGCTGCTAGTCATGCAGGACAGGGTGCTATTCTTGTCCAAACTGCTACAAGACTTCACTGTTTCTCAGAAGTGAGGGTGAGACAATTTGAACCTGTGCTCTAATGACAGTAGCAAACAGCTACAGTACTTAACTCAGCCCAGCACCCTGTTGCTTTGCACCAGAAAGGATTCCCTGCAGAATGCCTCACGGCACGACCCAGCAGCAGTGCAGCAGCCGTGCACACCACTGGCACGAGGCTGTCTGTGGGAGGGTGGCAGGGAGCCTTGGGTGCATCGTGCCCACCAGCTGCTGCCTCCTGCCCCAGCTCCTCTCAGACAGACCAGGCTGCTTTGCAGGGCCTGAAGCCTCACAGGGAACAGCTCAGGGATGTCTACAAAGAAAGTTGGCTCCTTACCAGGTTTGCACTCTCAATCCCACAGAGCCCACATGGGCCTGGGGGAACAACCCATTTCAGGAAGGCTCTGCTGCTGGTGGCAGGGTTTGTGCTGGCAGATCAAACCAGAGATACCCTGCCAAGATGAAGATGACAACGGACTGCATAGCAACAGCAGGGTGCTCGGCCACACACAGCTGCTGGTGGCTCTCTGCCTCCCCTCATTGCTGCATCGCCAAGTAGCATGCCTTCATTTTTGAACGAGCTTTGGGATAATTGAAGGGCCAGAGCCCCCACAAGCGAGAGCAGAAGAGAAAGGGTGAATGTTTAACAGTGCCCAAAGGCAGTCTGGTTATGCTGTTATCCCAGCACATGACAGGAGGAAAAGAGTGAAAACTCTGCCAAACTTGCATCACAGACAAAGCAAAAGCTGGCTCCTGTGCTAGGTTCAAAAGAGCCCTGATAAATGGAGTTGACAGATGGTCTCCAGTGGTTCCTCACCCACATGCAAATCCCTTTCCCTTTCTTGTCTGTTGTTCCCTACCCCATTGCCTGCCTCCTCCCAAGCCTGCAAGTCACTGTGCTCGCAACAGCAGCTTTTGTTCTTTGGCAGACAATACCACTCACTGGAGGTTTCTCAGGCAAGAGCATCATCTCATCAGCCTATTTGCTTCTCTTGCCCTTTCATCTCTTGTTTGTTTTCCATTCATACCCAGGGAATTCACCCCCCTGCCAGACCATTTGCATGTTTTGTAATATGTGCCTATGGTGAAAATACCAGGAAGTGCATGTTATCTATTGTTTATGCGACACATTATTTACCTTCAGGTTATTTACCTTGTGTTATGTATTTTGTTCTTTCCTATTCAGAGCTTAGCCCAGCAATAAACTCAAAGCAAGGTCTGAGTTTAAGAACTGCAGGTGTGCTTCTGAATGGCTGGGTTAGAAGGAGAGACTACAATGTTACATCACTCTACAGGAGCTCTGGTTCCGATGCTTGCCTTGCTGCTGGCCTGGTATATTGTCTTGGTCAGACTCCTTTGTCCCCAGTAGGATGCAGAGGACAAGAGGTGTGTTTGTACAGCTGCATGCACGATGCGGTGCTATGGTCTGCTTTCATCGGGCTAAGATAACATACTGTTCTGTGCAGGAAGATAATCTTCTGCCCCAGGCTTTGCTTGGTAGAGCACACTTCCTCGGGTGCTGCAGGGGGCTGCTAACCACCCTCCAGCACTGCTCGAGGCTTCTCTGAGTACACAGTGACACTTTTCCCTGCTCATAGGATGCTAGTGAGGATCAATAAGGAAAGAGAAAGTCAGGGTGAGTACCTAGATTAGCTTTATGCTAAGACACCTACAGCAATGCATGCAAGAGCAAGCAGAAACAAAAGCCAGGAGGAGCAGAACAAAATGGCAGATGGGAAGAGCAGGGACAGGGCCGCACGTTCTGCCTGGCTCAGAGGTGGCATAACAAGCGGCTGCGCATCTCCAGCAGCAGGGAAGCCCTTCCCTGCAGGCGCGGTGCAGCCGGCACCACAACCTGGCATCAATGAACCTGCAGGTCTGCCCTCGGTTGTGGTGAATCACCTGGGAGCACGAGCAGGAAAACTGCAGTGAGCATTCAGAGGTGTCCTTACCTCACACCACAGAAGCAGACAAGTTCACAGTTCAGGCCGAGGCCACCACTGGAGGCTGTTGCAGACACACAGCCAGCACAGTGCCTCTGTGCTTTGGTCAGAGCTGAGCAAACAGGAGAAAGGGAGCAGTCATCTGAATGGACAGGTGAGTTCCTGCTTGAAGATGACACTTTCAGAAGCAGGTGCACTGCTGAATCTGGCTTCCAGTCAAGCTGGCCACTCAGTGCATCACAGGTTGCACAAAGTTTAGGGATGTTTCCATAGCTCAGTACTTACTGGGCATTAAGAGGAGAGAAAAATGGTTACTCACATGGGCTGTATTGTTCGTGTGCCTATAAATTCTGTCTCTAATGTGCTAATGACATCCATTGGTCACGTATTAGCCCTTCTAAAACCATCTTTAAATAGAACTACAATATGAAGTAGAGCTGTATTGAATGAGGCGAAACGCAGTTTTGGCCCCAAGTCCATGATGACAAAGAACTTTTTTTGCTGCAGTGTGTCTAAGCCACCAAACCAAGTAAGCCTCGCCACTCTGTGCCACATCACTGGGAAGCCCACAGAGAATTGTTTGCAAGATAACTCATCAAAGATCGTTCACTGGAGGAATCTATAAACAAGATTACAGACTTTAACTTGTGACTGATGTGTAAGCAGAGCAAAAAAAGATGAAATTCCCAAAAGCAATGTGAAAACTTAATGAGTGCCTGCCAATTAGTCACAAGGCTCTAGTGACAACCATTGCAGGAGATAATTATAGTGGGGCTGGGGGTGCAATGTGCAACTGACACAGGTCCAGTGAAGCGATGTGTTTGCAGGATAGGGTGTTACAATCAATTTACATGACAATTCACAGTGTCCCCTGCTTACATTACACTTATCTCCACGAGGACTCAGAGTTACTAATAATCAAATGTAAATATCTGCTTTATTTTAGTAAGCACCCCATCCTTCACATTGCCACAGGGGTAACTTAGTGTTGTTCACATGTATCCACACGCTTCTCTGCGGGCCCTCTCTTCTGAAGAAAGACAACCTCACAGTACGAGATGGGGAACTTTCACGGCCTAAAAGGTGATGAATGAACTTAAGATCACCTGTCTTTCTCCAAGAATAATTTTTCCGTGGGAGAGAATGAAATCCAACTTCATCTCCCAGACAAAATGAATGTGCCAAGAGCTTTTCTGTTACTTACACCACTGGGATCCTTGCACTGATTGAGATCTAAACTCATTTCTCAGTTTCTTCATTTTTTGGACAGATACTGCCTTTGACTGCTATGAAGTACCACTCTGATAATAATGTTTTATACAGAATTCTTGTCAAAAAAGCAACGCAACCATCTCAAAACACTTCATAGATTCAGCAAATTGATATGGAAGCCATGTGCAAGGATCACATTGCATCACCCACCAGGACAGGGCAAGCACCACTGTGATGATGGAGAGCAACTGTTGGAACAATGCACACAAATATTACTCAACTGCTCAGAAAAGGAAGTGAAAATTTAATGATTGCATCTAATTGAAACTTCAGGAGGAATTCTGAGAAACAGATGCAACAGAGAACCCAAGTTGGAACTTAATCAGGAACTAAACTGAATGTGCTACCTGCTACAAAGAAAAGGCCAAAAGTGTTCCAAATCTGGGCTTAATTAAGAAATACCAAAAATAAGCTTGCAGACATGAAGGGAACTATGATTTCTTTACTTTTTCTCTCTTTTTCCTTCTTTTAATTTCTTGTCTCTGTTGCAGCACAGAAAAATGTGAATATGTGCCTTACACCACAGTGTGTGCCCAAGCCTGCAGGCAGGCCGCACTCTTAGCTCTGAACAGCATGAGCTGCCCAACCACCATCTGAGCTGCCAACACTCACTATCCCGGGTGGCAGTGCCCTGGCTCCACCAGTGTTGGGCTCAGGGAATCGAAGAGACCTGTTCTCTTATTACACAGGCTGCATCTGCTGAGCAACCCGTGAAGACAGCTGGGTACCATGGTGTGTAGGCAAAATGAATCTGGGCCTAAATACGAGGACCATCAGCACGTCTCATAGTGACCTATGAGACTTGAGGAAACAAGGTGTGTCAAGAGACCCTGCTGCTCACAGCTCCGTATGGTTTTGATGGCCTTGTTCACCAATCAGGAGTGGAGCCTCTACTAATGGGAATTTGCCACAGAGGCACAAGGGTAGGTCTGAGGACATGCCAAGTGTTGTAAGAGTCACCGAGACCACCTGAAGAACCTGAAGGTATACAAGTCCATGGGGCCTGATGAGATTCATCCACGGGTCCTGAAGGAACTGGCGGATGAGGTTGCCAAGCCACTATCCATCATATTTGAAAGGTCATGGCAGTCTGGTGAAGTTCCCACTGACTGGAAAAGGGGGAACATAACCCCCATTTTCAAGAAGGGGAAAAAAGAAGATCCTGGAAACTACAGGCCGGTCAGTCTCACCTCTGTGCCTGGCAAGATCATGGAGCAGATCCTCCTGAAGGCTCTACTAAGGCACATGGAAAATCGAGAGGAGGTGATTGGCGGCAACCAACATGGCTTCACCAAGGGCAAATCGTGCCTGACAAACCTGGTGGCCTTCTATGATGGAGTCACAGCAACAGTGGATAAAGGGAGGGCAACCGACGTCATCTACCTGGACTTGTGCAAGGCGTTTGACACTGTCCCGCACAGCATCCTGGTTGATAAACTGGATAAATATGGGTTTGATGGACGAACCACTCGCTGGATAAGGAACTGGCTGGATGGCCGCACTCAGAGAGTGGCGGTCAATGGCTCAGTGTCTGAATGGAGACCAGTGACGAGTGGTGTTCCTCAGGGATCGGTACTGGGACCAGTGCTGTTTAACATCTTTGTCGGTGACATGGACAGTGGGATCGAATGCACCCTCAGCAAGTTTGCAGATGATGCCAAGCTGTGTGGTGCAGTCGACACGCCAGAGGGAAGGGATGCCATCCAGAGGGACCTGGACAGGCTTGAGAGGTGGGCCCATGCCAACCTCATGAAATTCAACAAAGCCAAGTGCAAGGTCCTGCACCTGGGTCGGAGCAATCCCAAGTACACATACAGGCTGGGCGGAGAATGGCTTGAGAGTAGCCCTGAGGAGAGGGACTTGGGGGTGTGTGTTGACGAGAAACTCAACATGAGCCGGCAGTGTGCGCTTGCAGCCCAGAAGGCCAACCGCATCCTGGGCTGCATCAAGAGAAGTGTGGCCAGCAGGTCGAGGGAGGTGATTCTGCCCCTCTACTCTGCTCTCGTGAGACCTCACCTGGAGTATTGTGTCCAGTTCTGGGGCCCCCAACACAAGAAGGATGTGGAGCTGTTGGAGCGGGTCCAGAGGAGGGCCACGAGGATGATCAGAGGGCTGGAGCACCTCCCCTACGAGGACAGGCTGAGAGAGTTGGGACTCTTCAGCCTGGAGAAGAGAAGGCTGCGGGGGGACCTGATAGCAGCCTTCCAGTACCTGAAGGGGGCCTACAGGAAAGCTGGGGAGGGGCTTTTTACAAGGATAGATAATGACAGAACAAGGGGTAATGGTTATAAACTGGAAGAGGGTAGATTTAGACTGGATATAAGGAAGAAATTCTTCACTGTGAGGGTGGTGAGACACTGGAACAGGTTGCCCAGGGAAGTCGTTGATGCTCCCTCCCTGGAAGTATTCAAAGCCAGGCTGGATGGGGCTTTGGGCAACCTGGTCTAGTGGGAGGTGTCCTTGCCCATGGCAGGGGGGTTGGAACAAGATGATCTCTAAGGTCCCTTCCAACCTGAACCATTCTATGATTCTATGATTCTATGAAATTGTGCAGTGATACCCAGCCTTACTAGTGATGGATGATGCTGGGAGTGTTCCTTGGCTGATGGAGGACAGCGATGAATAAATCCTGCCTGTTGCTGTGCTGGGGGATGGAACCTTTATAATAAGAAATCCCCGAGCAATAGCAAACCCAGCTCTTCCCCACAGCTGAGTACTGGACCCCTCACAGCCTCTGGTCATTCCTGCGAGATCAGGTTTCACCTGGAGCTTCAGCACTATGCATGCTAGAAGTATAAGCACATGGTTTTGCAAACACTGCTTGTGCCAGTCTTTATCTTTTATAATCTACAGCAAATGTTTCTCCAGGAGGAGGAATCTCTCTGAAGGCTTTCATAGCAATTGTTCACAAAACCTTTATTAAAATACTGTGGCAAAGGACATTTCCTTATCAGGTCACAAGTAGCCTCCCATAATAGTCCAGCAGCGTTTGCTTTTACTTTGCTGTAGCTGACGAGTAACCATCCTTGCCATAATTACACGCTGCCTGCAGTTACCAGCTGTGTCAGGCCGGCTGCAGCCACTTGCAGATCTGACTGCCAAAGAGAGACAGCAAACAAGAAAATTCAAACGGCTTTACTGACTGAACAACAAATCAAGCTCCTGGAGGAAAGGGTTAGGTCTGTCCTGCTCACTCTGTAGCTGTGGTGAGTCAGTTATCTGCTAACAGTAGCAAGTTGTGCAACACACACAGCTGTTCCGGCAGATGGGCCTCTCAGAAACCAAGTTACAAGTTTCATTTCCATTGCCCAGAATGAAGAATCCCTTTTTTCAGGTTTCTTTCTTCTTTCCTTCTCTGCACCAGGGTTATCCTTTCAGAATACCAGGCACTGCCATGGATTTACTTTGCTGTTTCGCTGGGGCCCAGTCCATCTGCCCACCTTCAGGAAGATGAAGGGGCTTGCAGTGCCTGTGACCCAGCAGGCCTTCCTCCCCTGCCAGCTCCTTTCCTTACAGGGATGCAGGAGGACCCAGCTATCTGCTAGGTCAAACCACAACAGCTGGGAACAGCGAGGAATTGCTCTGCTTCCCTGACCTGCAACTTGCTTTGCTGCAGCCCTCTTGTCCTTTTCTGCTACAACCAAGGCTGTTCATGTTGAGGGCCTTGAAAGTGTTCAGAGGGCTGGAGCACCTCTCCTATGAAGAAAGGCTTAGGAAGCTGAACTTTTTCAGCCTGGAGAAGAGAAGGCTCCAGGGAGACCTCAATGTGACCTTCCAGTACTTAAAGGGAGATTATAAACAGGAGGGAGGCCAACTTTTTACATGGTCTAATAGAAATAGGACAAGGGGGAATGGTTTTAAACTAGAAGAGGGTAAGTTTAGGTTAGATGCTAGGAAGAAACTCTTTACGCAGAGGATGGTGAGACACTGGCACAGCTGCCCAGAGAGCTGTGGGTGTCCCATCCCTGGAGGTGCTCAAGGCCAGGTTGGATGGGCCCTGGGCAGCCTGAGCTGGTGGGTGGCAGCCCTGCCCATGGTGGGGAGGTGGAGCTGGGTGGACTTTAAGGTCCCTTCCAACTCAAGTGATTCTAGGATTCTGTACCTACCATGAAACAGACAGTTGGGTATTGTGGGTGCCCACACTGGACAAGGTGGACCGTAACCCATCAGAAGGCCAGCTGGGGCCTCTGTCAGCAAAGGAGAGGATAACAACAAAGTGATATTTACATGTATCCAATCTCTTAGACCTTGAAGAAGCACCAATAATCTTCCTTTGATTATCAGGCTGGTCATTTGGTCAAAGCCAAGGTAGTCTCCCAGGCCAGGGCATGGTGCCTCAGCATGACATCCACTGTCCCCGCCAAACTCTCTTTCACACACCTGCTGTCCTTGCAAGGAGCAATTGCGATGATTTTCTCTGCCTCAGCCCTGTAGCACTCTGTGCTTGAAGTGCTCACTGCTATTGCAAGGGTTTTGTTCATCAGCAGTGTTTACAGACTCTGTCCTCTGGCCATTGACCAGTTTCTTCTTTCTTTGGCATTGTGAAATCTGCTCCTCGCCGCGGGGAATTGTCAGTGCTGGAAGAGGATCTCAAGTGCGGACTTACCACCTCTTACAGTTTTTATCACAAGCTTCACAATATCTGATGTTTTGTTTAAAGCTCCAGTTCCTGTCAGCTAGAAGTTACAAAACAATATCAAAGCTTTTTTTTTTTTTCCCCCCCCCAATATAAAATAATTATTTTGTTCTCAGAATTGCAGAGAAAGCCCAAAATATGGCCTTGGGCTCCGGGATCAGACAAGCAAATAAAACTTTGTATTTATTTTGTATTTCCTTGTCATTTGTAAGACAGCCTCCCCAGCATTTCAAGACTTGCAGCACCATAGTGTTTTCACCTGTGGCTGGGCAACACAAAGACCAACTCTCCAAAAAGATTATAGCCCTGGTGGTTTCTTAAGGTCATATTATGCATGACCTGAACATGCCAATTAAATTGCTCTGCTTAGGAAAAAGCACTATTTTTTTTTTTTACATGAATCACAATCCATGCTTTAAGAAGAACGTGGTTCTAAGCAGATCACTGTCTCCAGCCTGCAGGAAAACTCCATGCTGGCAGTGGTCTGCAGGTGGAACACTGATTCTCAATTTCTGGATGCTGGTCCTACCTGTGCTCTGATTTATGCCATGCTAGTCTCACATGCTGATTTGCCTTGGCCCCCTGCAGGTGTAGTGGGGAAGGCCTTCATAACCTGCGATGTCACAGCAGCTGCTAAAAGAAGTGCTGTTCCCAAAGCAGCACTGCAGTTTGGAAGTACAATGGAGAAGTAACAGATAATGGTGTTAACATCGTGTTAACATTACTGTCCTGAGCACAGTGTCCTATCAGTCCCATCAGACTTGACACAGTCAAAAAGACAATGGCTGTCAAAAGCTAAGGCTACAGTGATGCAATGAAAAAGAACCCATCCATTCTCCAGCCTTGAGAAAAACTAGCACTGTTTAATCACACATATGTTACTCTTCGTTTCCAAGCTGCTTATTGGTTAAGGTCTCTGGTCTGGGCCATCTCCTGTATCCAGCACAGAAATAGTTCAAAGCTCACCAGCTTGAGGCTAGGACAGTCACAACAGCTTCACATGGTACATAACTAAGGTCCTGTGTACATTCTTTGGTTTGCTTTTATAAATGGAGCCTAGGAAATCAGCAACTTCTGTGATGAAGGCATGACAGTCCTTGTAGGCAAAGGTCCTTCTGGGCTTCTCACTTTTGGCTGATTTATGTGGGGTAGTACACCTTTAGGTCTCATCCACTTGAGTGTCCACAGCAAGAGATCCATTGGAAAGTCTTCGTGTCTCTTGCTTGGGTTTCTTTCCAGAGTAATCCAGGATGAAATTAGGGAACACACAGGGGACACAGGGTGGATCCCTCACAATGTGAATATCATCACTGGGTATACAGAGAGTGCCAGCCATCAGGCATTCCTGCAGAAACTAAGAGAGGTGGTGAATAACATGTTCCCCACGTCCGTAGCAGATTGTAAAAGCATCTACAATTTAAACTGTTTCAAGGAAGACAGACTGATGGAATTTTCTCATGGTAAGTGAAGGGAGTGGAACAGATCATCTGGGAAACAAAGGCAGTTTCCATCAGTGGAGGGTATTAAGAACCTGTCCAACAAATGCCTGCAGGTCTTTTCAGATCTCTCACAGCCTTACTTTCCCTTCTACAACAACCTATTCAAATACGTTATCACAGCAGACGCAAAACCTGTGAGTGCAGCTTTTAAAATTTCTGCTCCTGATTCTGCATCTGTACAGAGGACCCTCAGTTGTTTTGCCCCACATTAAATAGATCACCAGGCATAAAAGGTGAGTCCTCCTCTGTCCAGCTCTGACCCTTGCTCATCGCTGTCAATCAATCTCCTCACATTGTGTTTCCTTGAGTTGGCTGTCAGGGTGGAGGCATAATCAGAACAGTTATTTAGGAGGCATTTACCTTTCTTTGCACAGGAGCCATGTTCATGTTCCAGGTTAAAATACAATGACTATCTTGAAGAGTTATGGGCACCAAGACACCCAGCTGTGGTTTGTGCTGCAGTGATGCTTATACAATGGTATCCATCCCTCATGATCCACATCCAGCTGCTTCATGAGTCATGCTGCAGCAAGGTATCTCCTCAAAGCCATAAGCCAGGCTGGCTCACTCAGACTTGGGAGGAAGATACATTCTCCAGAAAGTGGACCAGAATGCCCTCCCACCTTTAATAGACTCGTACCTCCTGTAGGCATGAGAGACCAGCTTGGAGGAATGTTATACATAAAAGCAAAATTCTGCTTTTCCATAGGCAAATTTGGACACTGCAATGTCACATCTCACAAGCATTCAACAATCAATTTTGTTTCTAAAGCTCTTGATTGCCTGTGATCCTAACAAGTTTGTGTCTAGGTGGGAGGTCTGAGAGCCACAGTGTATTCAAAAGGGGAAAGAGAAGAGCACATCAATAACCACATGCCAGCTACGGTTTTAAAAATCCAGCAGGTGGACTGGAAAGTACTCCTCCAGAATGATCTGCCTAAAAATGGAGCAATTGCAAAATATTAAATGCCCTTCATATATTAAAAAAAGGTCAGCCTTAGTAACTGCAAGCCATAAAGAGACAGAAGAGTCTGAGCTGTTAAATAAATAAGAAAGGCGAGCTTTGGACAAAAATAAATAATGACTGGCATTTAGGGAACTTAATCTGCATCAGAAAAACCTCCTCCTCGTTTGCTCTGGCTTCTAATTTTTTCCATATTTTTGTCATTAGGCGTTATTAAAGTACTACTGTTCCAGGGCTGGGTGATGAAAGGCTGAGATATGATTCAGCCCCCTACATTACATAAACAAACCCGGGTCGTTATGACATCCACTGTGCATTTTTTCTTCATTCTTTTGAGTCCTTCACTGAGCCTCACTATTGGTTGCACTGTGGAAGCTCTTTCAGGTGAACAAATGCAGTTTCAAGCCAGCTCTTTGGCTGTTAATGTGGTATAACAGGCTTGCTGCCAGATGACTGCTTCCAAAGCAGCCCTCAGCTCAGGCTTCTCGCAAGTGGGACATGTTGAAACTGCAATATAACAGGCATTTAAAATAGGATTTAAAAAGCAAACTGGGAAGTGACAGTTTAAAGTTAGCTCTGATTCATTAATCAGCATCAGAGACAATGACGTCGGTGTGACCGGATGGGCTGACTTACGATAAGTTCAGATTTATGTCAGATATAACAAAAGGGCAGCCTGCTGGTTTAAAGAGCCTCTTTTCCTTTTCCTTTGGCAAAATCAAGACATTGTTTAGAAAGCCAAAGAGAATGCCATTATAAAGTCTGAGGTCATTTCCAAAGATAAATCCACTGTGAAGTATGGCAAAATGAGAACCAAAAAATGACTCTCTTCCATCATGGATAACTTCTCTGGCATAAACCCTCATACAGAGGTAACTGAAAGCCAGCTGAAATCACTAAGAGGATGGTCACTGAAGTGAGTGAGGCTCACACCAGACATCATCATGAGGTTGCAGCCCTGGATTTATAAGGGTAGGCTTGTTCCCTGGGCCCTCCAAACCTGGACATTTGAGTGTTAACCTCAGGAATTCCTACACATTTGAGACACAAGGCAGTCCCCACATAGTGAGAAGTGTGTGAATGGCTGTAATGGCCTGGCACAAGGAGCCGTATCCCAGAAGAACTAGAGCAATACACCTGCTAGTGGGGCACACCGTCTATTTCTGACAATGCAAAACTAGGTTGGCAAGAGTTCCTCTGAGGACAGGCAAGGCAAGCAGCATAGCTCTCTATGGAAGATGCAGCACGAGCATCATCATGTCAGAAAGTGCCATGGCTGTAAGGCAATGCTATAGTGCAAAGTTATCTGCCTCTGTGACTTTAATTATTGCACTTATTGCAATGATAACAGGGAGGCTGTGGATAAAAATAAGTAAAAACCTCAACCAATATAACAGCAGCATAAGAACAGTCATCTGGCTGCATAAAATTCATATGTATATAAACACATGAAGGGATTTACTTTTCATCCTAATTGGCTGGCTTGCTTATGGTTGTTGGAAACCTATGAGATAACATCAGAAGATGTTTAATGTTATGCCACTATTAGTTTGGAGAGGCTGCAGCAGTCTTCTGTAGATTTTTGGTGGTTATGCCTTTCATGCCATTGAACAATTCCTGAAGTAGCAAAAAAAAAAAAAAAAAGCTTTCTGAATGCAAAATTTTGCTGACATGGGTGGGACAGGTCTTCCATGGGCACGCTGTGTCATCATAGCTCCCCTTGTACAGAGCTGAAAGGGAGCAGCACAATGCAGGTACATCCCTCCTCACCAGCGACTGCCAATGCACAGCCTGCAGAACATAATGTAGCTCTCAGGCTGTCCTAGACTGTGGGTGGGCCACGTTGCCCTCTGGAAGCATCAAAATCTCTCCCTGCATGACAAATGGAGCAGAGCCCAGCACTGAGCTGTTCTTTGAAATATCTGACTTTGAGTTACTTGAACTTGGAAAAGCTATTGCCCGGCTCCTGTTCCAGCATCAGCTCACAGAGTACATCGACATTCAGGCAGCAGACTCTTGACTTCTAGACAAGACTTCATTAACCCTGCTGAGAGCTCAGTCTGCCTTTCGTTGGCAGCAGTGGACGGATCCTCTTTGGCTTGCTGCCTCAAACTCTAAGAGAACTGAAGAGGATGTGGCGGAACCTAAACAGTGAGATCCATCCCACAGCACTGACTTTAGGCTAGGTGCTAAACCAATCCCATGTGGAGATCGATTTCTCTGCCTTCCACTGCAGCACCTGAGCTTCAGTACCTGTCTCTGCAAGAAGCGCAGCTCTGGTGCCTGGTTTGCCTCCTGTTGGTTCACTTAGCTTCTCGCTACAGCATCTGAAATTCCCACTGACTTCAGTGAGTGGAGCAGATAAAATGGGGGACTATTCAGAGCAGATTACAGGAATACCTGCTGACGCATCACAGCAGAACACAGAAATCTGATCAAAAGATGAAGAAACTTTACTGAAGTACTGGTGTCCAGCTGACAGAGCTATGAGATGCAATGGCCAATTCTGTTTTGCCTTCCAAGTCATCTTTTCTTGCAGTTGGCCAGAACTCCAGGCCAGCAGTACCCAAAGGGCAATTCCCTCTCCATAAAATAATGTTAAAAACTGGTCAAAGACATAGCCCAGCAGGGAGGGCTTGCCTGTGCCTGGAAGACCTGCACAAATCACCTGGGCTCTGGGTGTAGCTCTGCATGGAGGCTTTTTGTTTTTGGCTCCAGTTTAATTTCTGCCAAACCAACTACTCAGACTCTCATTCCTCTCCGTGGGAGCTCAGTAAGAAGGTAGTTTTACTGACTTGCATGTGATGAACAGTTTCACCTGCTTGCAGGAGATGGGATGAATGCTGGGGTGCACAACAGTAGCAGGATGGAGGAGACTTCCCCACACCATCCCGCATCAAAACAGCCCATGCTGCTCAATGCCTTGACCCTGCCTCTACACCCAGTGCTGCTCACAGCCTCTGCGTGGGGTTCAGCAGTGCCCTCCCTTCACCTGAGCATGCTCCAGGCAGCACCACCCCGCAGCATCTCGGCAGTAGCTCCTGCCACGACGGATAAGGACAGTGACGGGGCTGACAGAAGGGACATCTGTTTTGCTTTTGCAAGCAGCTCAGAAACGTCTGCAGCATTCCAGCCGAAGGAGAGAAGAGACAACCCAGAGGACAATGCGGGCTGGGTTTGTGGTTAGAGCACTGTCTGGAGCGGAGAGGAGACCCATATTCCAGTCCTGCTCCAACGCTGATTTGCTGTGCAATTGCAGGCGAAGTCACTTAGCCGGTCTGCGCCTTTGTTATTCCAGTTGTAATAATATTTACATCAGAGGGGAGCGAGGAGGCTCGCTCCCTCAATGCATTTAGGTGCCCTCCGGCAGATGGGCTGCAGCTCTCCGGTGAGGCCGCCGGCACCCACACGGCCGCAGCCAGCAGTGCCTGTGCCGTGCCCTTGCCCACAGCCCGGCAGCGGCAGGCGGGCAGCGTGCCCCCGCTGCATGTTGGGAGGCTGCAGCCCTCTGGGGGCACGTCACCGTGCCTCCCCCCATGCTGCTCGCATGGTTGTGCTTGCCTTGCACCACTTGTTTTTTAAATTGCTAGAAAACTCTCCTGCTTTATATATATATATATATATATATATAATGTCTGGTATTGTATTTCTACTATCCCCTGAGGAAAGAAGCCAACAGAAGTAGGAACAACAAATAATGTGTGGGAGAGTGTTTCTTTTCTCTTTTTTTTTT